>OMKX01105136.1:0-12336 GCA_900302425.1 Brosme brosme
TGCAGCAGTTGAAGAGTGAGGGTACATTAAATATTAAAAGTTCCCTTGCAAGTTCCCACCTTGGAAATGACATGTATTGCCTTTGTCAGGGACTGCCTCAGAAAGTGAATATGTAATTCATCAACTAGAAGGTCTTAGGCTCATGTACCCATGACAACCAAACATTTGTTAACACCCTGAAGATGTATCCTTTGATAAAATGCTAAATAATGCTTGGACTTTGACGGAAAGGGTTTTAAGTGGTGGGATTTTGGTGCAATTCATTATTTAAATGCAATGTTAAATTAGAGAAAAGGTAGTCTGAAGAATCCTCATGTATACTAAATCATGAAGAGCGGTGGACAGGGGGCCCTCTGCCATCACGGAGCACGCAACCTCTTTGCATAAATAGGAATATCAAATTGCACAAAAAAAGTCTAGCAGCTAACAAAGAATAGGATATAGAGTATTATATTATACTGCATATGTTTGTTCTTTCTAAAAATGCGTGTTACCCAACATCACACTCTGTAACCCTTCTCGTTCTTTCAATTCTCCTTTCTTTTTCTGGCCATGGCTGGAAGACGCGACCAGCTGTGTCCAGGCCTGCATGCCATGGGCAGCCTTGCCAGTCGCTTTGTCCAACCTCTGTTGAGTGTAACTAGGCAGATGCGATGGCATCGCATGTGGCATGGGACATATGCTCCATGTCTTTGTGGCCATCTGGATGGGCATCCACACCGCACCGGCCGCCTGCTCCCGCCGCTTCCAACAGTTCATGGCCCTCGTCGCCCCTTCACCGCAAACACCCAGACAACATATCCTTCCCGAACCTTTCCACCGTCCACCTGCCACTAGTTCCCTAACCCGTCTCTGTCGTGCGCTGGCCCCTTTCACCTCCCATTAGAAACGCTTCTTGTGTTGGGTTCATCAGTACCTTAACGCTCCGTCCGAAACGGGGTCAACATTGGCAAAGGAGGATGGTATTTACAGAGCAGATCAGTTACGCCGATGACGGTGAGGTTGGGGGGATCAGGAAGGGAGTAAGAAACCAAACAAACTGAGGAGACTGGGTAAACTGCACAGATCATTATTAAGGGAAACAAGTGGGCCAGGCACATACAAGTCCATAAATGAACCAAAGTAAGGAACAATGATCCAAAATGTAAGAGATGACAAACTCAATACCACAGGCCAAGGGGCCGTTCATCACCAAAGTGTCCTGCACGGTGTACACAGTGCATTTCCCTCCTCTGGCGGACATCTTAAAGGGGCATTTTTAATGCAAATATGCTCTCTGTTCCTCTGGTGCAGAGAAAGAGAGAGTGTGTTAGGAGCACCACCGTATACGATACGGTGGTCAATACAATTTCTGCAGAGAACAACAGCAGTACATCTGTAAAGTACATCAGAACGGAACTCATGACATGCTAATAGTGGGTTAAGAGCTCAATTTGTTTTTGTCGGAAAGCTTCTTCGTGTTCCTTTCCTTTCATATTTTGGTTTAGCCATTTGAACTGAGTTGTCTGGTGGGACAGGCTTAACTTGTCTTGTTTCCCCCTCGACTTCCGACGATCTAAGACTTCTCAGAGACAACTCCCAACGAAGGAAACGCGAGAGCTTCAGGCGCTCACACACACGCTGACTCACAGACACACACCCACACGCACTCACACAGACACACACAGACACAGATACACACACACACTGACATAGACACACACACACACACACACACACACACACTGACATAGACACACACACACATACTGACACAGACACACACACACACATACTGACACAGACACACACAAACAATATAAATGTAATAATAGAAAATGATATTGGAAAGTAGAAAGAGAAATATAGCATTTCTTCTCAGCGGGAGTCCAAACAAAGATGAGGAATGAATGAGAGAGGGAGGGAGCGGGCGAGGACCCTACGAGGATCCTATTCACATCATGTGTGCGGTGCGTTTCCACTAGAACGAGCCACAGAGAAAAATAGAATGGACTTGCCATGCAGCGTTCTGGAATCAGGACCTATAGTTTACTGTTCGGAGTACACTACTGCCCTACAGAGCTGTGGTAGAATTGGTTTCCTCTACGGGCAACAGCTTTAGAAGTCATACATTTGAACACTTACTGGGCCAATTTATTACGAGCCAGCAAATTAGAGCGTGCAGTGGTAAAAAATTAGCCATTTCTTTATGTTTTTTAAAGAGATTTACAAGGTTTTGTACAGATACTGCAGTCACAGGGGTTCAATAGCTCCCGCATCAAAACATTCACCTCATAGCCGGTAAAAGCTCATTTCCACACGCTCAAGTTACTTTACATCTTCCCACCGCTGACCCCTGGTCAGGCAGAGTGGTCCGTCTTTATGAAGGCATGAGAGTGGGTTGGTCGGGGGCCTCACCGTGTGGGGGTGTGGATGTAATTAGATGCCTTGGAATCATTACCCGGCTCCCCATCAGGTGGACAATTTCTATCTCTGTTTGGAATTGGCCGCTGAAATAATAATAACGTCTTTAATAATCACTGTTCTGATTGTTATGGTGGATGTCAGTTTCAAACCGCCTCGTCTTCCTCTTCCTCTTTTGGGCTTTTTCCTTTCTTGGTTCGTTACACTTTCTTTGAATTTGTTTTCCATTATTTTGATTTGCTTCATACATTTATTTTTATTTGAGCTTTATTATGATTATTTTAAACTCTTCCCTCATCCCTGTATCATAGGCTTAACTGTTTATTATTACAGTGACAATGTGGGGAAGTGTTCATTAGGCATGGCCCTGCTGTTTTGGTCCAACCACTAGCAATAATTGCAAGTCTAATGACTCTCAGGAAAGTGGCCAATACAGTCATTTCAATAAAATTATAATAATAATTCAGAAGATGTGTAACTTGACAGCTAGGACATTAAAAAAATGTATTGGATAAGATCTATGTCTTAAATGACTTACATGATTAAATAAAATCATGTAAATCATGTATTGAATGTATTGAGAGACCTTAAAGGTCTCAATAAATGAGAGAAAATCACACCAAGATATAAATACATATGCAGTTATTTTGGACAAACTGTGTCTAAGACATGCAGCTAGTGTGATGTCAATGTTATGTTAATATCTAATAGTGTGACAGTCAAAATGTGCCATTGAAGTCTAAGTATAATTAGTCAAATTAAAATTGTATTTACTATTTAATGGTTTAGGCCTACTTCATGTGAAATGTATTCAAAACCTGTGATGTTAAACCCCCGAAATGTGAAAATTAGATTAATAAATTGCATGATTAAATTAAAACAGCAGCATAATGTCATGCAATGCCATGTCACCGTTGGGTTTCATGTGCTTAAGATGGCCAAGTAGTAATTCAAATTTATAGTAATTTCAAAGGTGTGAAATTCTTGAATTCTTGAATTTTGTGTATTTGCATTCCTCCTATGTATATCTTGTCCCGTGAAAACAAGACCTTCACACAAATCAACAGTAAGATTTGCCTATTTAGGCAATGGGATTGTGAATGTAGGTTTTGAATGAGTTTGAGGAGAGAGGGCGTGAACAAATGGAAGGTCATTTGGGTATTTTCTGAGCCTGTCAAACATTGATTAACTGCTTAATCCACATGCAGCTCCTGCACTAAAGGAAAATGCAACTGTTCTTTAATTGTCCTTCTTGATTAGTTCAAGGCAGTGTAAAGTGAACATGGGAAAAGAGAGAGAAGCCTTTCTCTGGTTTTAATTAGGAGACCTGCTCACACCGAGACAAGTGTACTGCCCTTTTCTATTTTATAACTGATAAGCAATTTTCTCCGACGGTAAAATGATTATGGTCGCAGGGTGGGTCATGGCACGGCATCGCTGTGGGAATCGAACATGTGGAAAATGTATTTCTGATTTATGTTTGTTTTAAAGGTTGTAAGCTCCAGCAAAGAGAATCTGTTTGCTGATCTCTCTGTTTAACACTAAGACTATTCTTAAACATTGATTTAGTCATTCATTTACATTATGTCCTTTCCCATTAAGTCAGATTTATATCGCATTCCAAACCATAACAGTAGACTCAAAAGTGTTAAACAAACCTAACCGTTAACACTTTCACCCTTCAAAGTACATTTGTATAACCCAGATTCGCCAAGCATTGAAATGCTACCTTAGTGTTTGATCTTAGGGGCGACATGCCCCTCAGGACCACGAGATGGGGATTATCTTTGCAGTGTTGAAAATGTATCTGAACCAGTAGCACCTGCTAGGGTTGATCAGAAGGAAACATTGAGTCAGTCGGTGGTTACGATGTTTGAGAAACCGCATGTTTGCCACACCGAGGTGCAAAGACAACACATGGAGAAAAGCACACTGCAACTTTGATATTAACGAGAGAGCTCGTGCGGGCTGGGCACCCTACGTCCTCGGTGCCCTTGTGCGACCGCTGCTGCACCCTGCTGCTCTTTACCGGTGTAGAGTAGAAATAATTGGCTGGCATGACTGGGAGAGGTCAGCGAGATGGGGAATGAAAATGAGAGAGAACAATTTGGGAAAGGTCAGTAAAAGGGGGAATCAAAATGAGAGAAAGTGGAATATTTAAGGCCACTGGAGTGTGCCTGCCCCAGGAGAGGAAGGGAAATAAGAGTTAGCCTAACTGGACGCTCGATGTGGAGGTGGAAACCCACCCTCTTCATCGTTTTTCTGCTCTCCTGCCCATGTCTCGATTTAAGAGCTCTCAAAACCTTTTATCTGTCGGTATTTGAAGAGCGCACATTTTATGCCCAGGCTTGCTTAAAGGTTTAGATAACTTTGCCTACATTTGATAGAACTGACTATTTATATTCAAAAAATGTGTTGTGCAGCATAGACCATGTCAATTTGTTTCAATATCCAGACCAAGCCCGGCTGAATACATGAATTGATTGAATTAATAGATTAATTTGTGGATTAGTTCAATTAAACATCCCCAAGACTTTCTTTGTAAGCGCTTACTTTATATGTGGGGATATTTATTCTAGGTGTGCAGCTATTGAACATCATTCAGCAAAATGTGGGAGATAATAATTGTATGGCATAAAAGTAAATAATTGACTTTTACAGCATGTAAAATTATGTGTTCTAAAAACTAGATTATATATCTACAGTATTTTTGAAAATAAAGCCGTGGCTTGTATCCTGATTTACGAACCAAAACTCACTGCAGCTTATCAGTAGATTTTGCAAACACAAAGACTTCAGCTCCGATTTGCGTTCGAGTGATAAAACATGAAGTTTCTAATCACGATGGAACGCCCATATACTTATTTACATTAGTGGTTTGCGAGTAAAGATAACCTTGAAAAGTTATAAACATTGGCATCACTTAACTGACAAGGAAAACGTTTTTTCACAATCTGCTCTCAGTACATGAACAATAACAGGAACAATAATTGAAAGCCTCTGCGTCGAAATTAATTGCTAGCAAAAGAAAAGATGCCTTGTTTTCTATATCTGTCAAAAAGTTCAGGGTTTTACTCAAGCTTAGATCTGCATTATCTCTGATTACTCACGGACGCTTACTCAACCTTAAGTACACCGGCCACGCAGCGCGGTCGCGGCCCCGAGGAAAATTGTACTATTTACCCAAAATTCTGTTGGCTGCAACTTGATTTGCTGTGATTGTGTAAAAGGCTAAACATTTCTATTTCTGATTCAAAGAACAGCGTTTCTGCACCATACCATTTAATACGCTTAAATCTAGGGTAGGACGTTTATTTTAGAATAATTCTTTGTCATATTATTTGTAATTTTCTTTACAAACTGCAGCAATCAATAAATCAAATGCTCGAAAAAAGTAAATCTGGTATCTGTGGCTGTTGCAGGCCTGTAATAAGCCTGGTCGCCCCGACTGAAATGATCGGATGGATGGACACACTGTCTACCAACCGACTACCTGCGCGTGGAGGTCGGTACCACTCTGCCCATGCAGTCGTTGTGAAATACCGGAGTCTTCCACAGGGCTAGACAGACCTATAGCTAGAGCTAGAGGTCATGCGTTATCGGGGAGTGGCTTTGGAAGGAAGCCTGAAGGAGGGGTGTTTTGTTTTTCAGTTAGACACTTTCAAAATCTAGCTTATACTTGCTGCTTTCTCCAAATTGCCTACCCTAGCTTGAATGGCTCCATACACAAGTTTTGTCCAAACAGGAAGCTTGTTATTGAGTAGTTTATCTTGTTCCGACTGATTGCTTGATTGCATACATGTCTAGTAGAGTGAAAGTATTTCCCAGTGGATACTCCTCCTGCTGGTTTGGCTTCGACAATAGACATTGTAGCTTATTGTGCATTGGCTGATTCGTCATTGTACTGTGATGTGTTGTTGCCCAAGGCTCCATATAATAATATCACAATGACAAATTTCTTCCTACGAAAGGTTGCCTATTATTTTAAAATTAAATAATAACCCCAACCCTTTTGATAATTGAATTGCATTGGATATTTAACCAAACACTGACCCCTTTGGTAGCCCAAATGTAATAAAGAATATATTGGTATGGGTCATGGCTATATTATGCCATGATATGCATCATTACCCCTGTAGGAATGATGTTATCCCTGGTTTGGTATCTAACTGCCTGTGTTTTAGTACAGTTTTCTTTGTGTCCCATTAAAAAAGGAATGACAAGAGTTTGTCCATCCGCTCCTATTATCTGGTATGCTAACTGCTGTTGGCCTTGCTCAATCTGGTTCATGTTGTGGTGTAAACAACAGCCATTTGAACCGCCATCTTGGTACATCTTAATTTTAAGCAGATGGTTGTATACATCTGGATTGTTTGAGATGGATAAGATTGATTATTAGCAGTGTCCAATCAAGCAATGCATCACCTCAATATTGCACCACCATATGTAAGTATTGACCTAAAGGCGGTCGTCACGCTCTCTATTTTCTAATGTAAGAGAATACTGCTTCATACACATGTTGTGAAAAAATCGCGATCTGCAACATGAACTCCATTTCCATAAAAAGAAATCACAGAAAGGTTGGACCATTGATGTCATTGGTTCCGGATTTGCATTTTTCATTGGTCTTATTTGGAAAATGTATGAAATGACGTCAATGGCTCAACTTCCAACTTTTGGACATGGAGGTGATGTTGCGGACTGCAATATGTTCAAGACATGCATATGAAGCACTACTCTGATATATTACAAAGTAGCCGAGCATGACGGTTACTCTTTAATTAACAATATGGTACAATGTGATTATTGTATGTAGCTGTGGGAATTATGGTAGTTGTGCTGCAAGACAAAACCTTCTCACTGTTATGTTATACTAAAAAGATGAATGTAACTCAATGACTATGGGATGTATTGGCAGAAGGAATAGTATGCAATTTAACATCTTTTGCTAATTGCACACCGATTCTTTTACATGAACGCAGGCAAAATGAAGGGCAGAAAATGGTTAGACAGTGACAATAATTTTAAGACTCTGGGAAAATATCTTATAGACATGCAGTTACTTACGTTCTCATGTTTCAAAATCATTGGCACAGTCATCACAACCACATCCATTAAACGTCCTATCTACAGAAATGACAAGACATTAGCATGAAAACAATTTAAATGGAAATTATTTTTTCGCTACCTTGATATTTCCAGAATAAATGGATTTAATCAACTATGCCTACGAGGCATTTGCGCTCTGTGTGAGACTTAAAGGGTTGAGAGGGGGAGAGAAAGGGAGAAACTGAGTGAGAACAAGGTCCAAAAGAGTTCCATTTATCACCATCTACCACGCTGACCTTGGCCGCGTTTGAAACCCATTTGGTGGCGCATGAGATCATCAAATAAGAGCTATCAAACGGCAGTCATCATGAAACCCAGCCAATAAGGAGCATGCTAATGGACCGGACCTCCTGCTCCCTAGCTTGTGAGTGGGAGCAGTAAACCATTTACACACAATCACACAAAAAGTTACACCTGCTATACCAGAAACACAACAGCGGCAGTTTAGGCATTTAACCATTACTCTCTCTTATTCCACAGGAATGCAATGTACCTGATGCTTCGTTCATGAACATGAGGCCATTGCTGTAGAAACAACAATGTAAACTGCTCTAGAAACAGACTTCATGGACATCACATAGTGGTGGTGGCTGGGCGTAATCTAAATTAAACGGATGGAATACACAATTATTGTGGACTAAATTAAATTAAAGTGGACATACGTACTGTATGTACAAGCCAAAAATCCCAACATGTGCTAACTTGAGGTCTTTGAAGGTACATCGTGGCACACCACAAACACATCTCTACCACAGCAACTTGTGGTATCGGAATTCACGTAGCCCACTAACCTTGTTACGCTTGCACATGTTTGTATATCTTTCGCAGAGTGGGTCTTGATCTATGGCCTAGAAAACCCTGCCGTCTCCTTCTATTATTTCTCTGTACTTTTCTTATTGATTTGTTCAACAGCTCAAGGGAAGTTCTGCCATCACTTTAGACCTGCCATTGGCTTTCCTCCATCGGCAGCCGAAAGACCTTCCATCTTTGATGAATCTCCATGCCAACTATTGCCTTGAGGATGGCAAAATTCTAAAATGCCTGTATAAGAGGGGGGCGTTCAAAACATTGCACAACATGGAACCGTGTTGCTTTACGTTCTATTTAGTGGGTTTTGATAAAATGATGCACAGTGCATTGATTTGGCACAGCAGAAATGAAAATGTAGGTAGGTGAGGGAAAAATTAAGAGGTAATTATGGACATTGTCATCATGTTTGATTCCCAGCCTGTAAGTGCCCTGTTCAAATGAAAGGTGGGTCACTGGAAATGCCCCTTAGGCACCACAGATCAGCAGAAGCAGACAGTTACAGCATACTTATTTGCACAAAACTGTTTCCACTGGCAGTGGAAAACTGCAAGAAAAATGCATACTACTAAGTGAAAACATTCACACATATTATAATCTTGTCTGTATCTGTATTTTTATGAAAATACTGATTAATAATACAAAAAGAAAAGAGCATAATGTGGAAGAGGAATCAGCGACTGTGTTTGTTTCATCAAACAACATGAAGAGCACAGAATGCCATGCCTGCCTTGTGGTGAGCTGATTCACGTCACTCAACTCTCTCAAGGACTTTAGTTCTCAGCAAAACACTGAACATAGGTCAACATTTACTCAGTAGTTGGTTTGGAATTATTTTACAGCACTGTAGTATTGATACTTTTCTTTTAATATCTGCCGTTACTCTGCCACACCTTCCAAAACTCAATTAAAACACATCACGCATATTAAACTCCAGATGAACTGATATCAAATGCTCATCATACGCATGGCATGTTGTGTTACCTAAATCTGAATGCCATGCATCGTTTTTTTGTGCAGGAATATATATATGAATATACATATAAATCAGCATTATTCATCAATGATAATGCATATAATACCTGTGTTATGTATGTGTAAGTATTAAGGGTAAAAGCAATGGTGGAGCATGTGGCAGAACACAACACTTTCCACAACACAGTTTCCCTTTATTTCCCCCATCAATCATTTATACAATTGTTAAAAGCAATATTTGATAAAATCATAATATTAATAATAAAGAACAATAGTTCTTAATTATCATGATGGTAATTTAGGCCTGCCATTGAGTGTCTAAGAAACAATCAAAAGTACCCTTGACTATTTGGTGAAAGAGAAATAGTAGATGACAATGTTGTACTGCAAAGCTGTATGCACCAACTCTGCTAACTCTTTTCAAGTGTTGCAAAACGATCATTCAAACGGTCTGTTTTGATTGGTGCTTGTATTTTAATTCACAACGTGTGTCGTCTGCCAATCCACATATGAAAGCCTTTCTGCGAAGGTGCGCTGCAAGAGTAATAGGCCTACAGAAATTGAGATATGCGAGATTCAAAATAAGCATAACCAACCAGTGAAGCAACTTTAATGAAGTGCTTATGATGAGTCCCCTTCACCATGAGTGTAATGTACTGACAGGATCAAAGAGGGCTCTTTGAGTCTATAGGGTTAGCCAGTATCACAGTATCACTAGGATTTAGATCATCCCTGATCCTTAAGGCTTATTTTGTGGGCATGTGTAAGTATATCTGTTTAACCTAACTGTGTGTGCTGTAGTAAAATAGCAGGGACATTCCTACCTTCTCTCATAATTTTCAAAAGCTTGAAAGTTAGATAAAATTTAACACCAGTGATGCCATCGTTAAAATTGTTATTGTTGGCTAGCAATATACTATTCATATATCCATCCCCATGCCCAGTGAAACAGTTGAGCCCTGGAGGCTTGTTGAAAGTTAACATTTCTACCTTCCGAGTGTTCATAGATGAAGCCCGGAGAGAGTCTTGCCTTACACAGATTCAATGTTGTGCATCGAGACAAAAGTATAGAAATGTAACTAATGTTTTTTTTTAAGGTTACATGTGAAGGAGTTTGGGTCAACAGCTGAGGTCAGAGGTGAAAAGGTTTCTCTTATATGTCTGTGTTGGCGCCGAATTGCTGTAAGGCCTGTTTAGTATTCACTCCGGAGATATCTAGTTTGTCTCTGCTCTGACATTCATGCGGGGTAATATCTAATTTAGTATCCATTTTTCATCATTTTTTGATACCAAAAGAGTAACAGATCGAATGTGCTCTTATAACTTAACAATTTTGTTCCGGCACTTTCTATTTTCAAGCACAAAAGGGAAGCAATTTATCTGCGCTCCCAGGTAAAGTATTTTATGATTATAACAGCTCAGATGTCGTAATGGCAGTAGACTACATTGCTTTAGACGTTCACGATACCTGAACTTCTTGAGAAAAAAACCAAGAGATAGCTACAATATAAAGAGATGTTACAAAAATGTTGTAAACACAATGAGACTTGGCCGGACCAAGGCAAATTTGGTCAGAGAATGACCCAAGGTTGAGATTGAGGTTGTGAGTCCTACATCCCTCTGACGTACCCCACAGATTCTTTGCTAAAGCACAAACACAAGTCAATGTTGTGTGTGCATGGATGTGAAGAGTTAGTTGGAAGGGTGGTTCATATCGTCGCAGATTTAAAATCCTAAACATATTTTGTGTTATTATTAGGGTACCTTTGAGATTATGTTTTAGATCAACAGGGATCATACAAACTGGCTCAATCAAAATCTGTCGCTAAAGTTTAAATTATTGTAGTATGTGAAAAGAAAGCAGTCTCTTCTGTAGGTCATTTTTTTTATTTAATCTTTTTTTGTGAATATATACATAAATATCATTCCATATCATTCCATCATATGCACAAAACAAAACCCATCATGAACATTCTGCCAGCTAAATGTCAAATACAATTTGGTAAATTAAACCCAAACAAGTGTGTATTTTCCAAGAGCTGATAGGAAAAGTGCTTAAATAGTCGTGCTGAATGTCCCCCGCTTTCTAAAGCATATTAAGCAGCACAGCTGTTCAAATGCTGACATTTTATAGCCGGCGTTGAGAAATGTCAGGTTTTTGGAATTGTTGAGAAGGCATGTAGTTGGACTATGTCAGGCAAGGAGTGCCAATTAACATGATTAAATAATTGGCCCTCCCTCGCCCCCACGGAATTCACACTTTAACATTTAAACACTCCGTTTGGGAGCAGATCAAATTCTCTCTTGCTCCTACTCTCACTCACACACATGTATGTTTCCCTTTTTCACTATCTCTCACTCTCTCGTTCTCTCTCAAACATACATATATATACATAGCCTACATATTTTCATACATACGTATGCATAAATAGGCATACATACATATACACATACACACAGAACATACATATATACACAGTAAAAACATACAGTATATACATGCATACATACACACACACACACACACACACAGACACGCAGTAATTCAAATGCTGTATCCGTACTGGGCAAGGACTCAACCAGCAAACAAAGGAGGAAAAGTGAGGGGTGATAATAGTGAGGGGTGATAATAGTGAGTGGTGATAATAGTGAGAGGTGATAATAGTGAGAGGTGATAACAGTGAGTGGTGATAACAGTGAGAGGTGATAACAGTGAGAGGTGATAACAGTGAGTGGTGATAATAGTGAGAGGTGATTATAGTGAGAGGTGATAATAGTGAGTGGTGATAATGGTGAGGTGATACTAGTGAGAGGTGATAAAAGTGTGTGATGATAATAGTGAGAGGTGATAATAGAGAGAGGTGATAACAGTGAGTGGTGATAATAGTGAGAGGTGATAATAGTGAGAGGTGATAATAGTGAGAGGTGATAACAGTGAGTGGTGATAATAGTGAGAGGTGATAATAGTGAGTGGTGATAACAGTGAGAGGTGATAACAGTGAGAGGTGATAACAGTGAGAGGTGATAATAGTGAGGGGTGAT
>OMKX01105157.1:2378-12493 GCA_900302425.1 Brosme brosme
GCTAAGCTTTTTATTCTGTAACTTACCTGATATGAAGTGATGGCTGCACAAGCGGAATCCAACAGCCGGGGGGTCCCATCTTTCAGTCTTGTTTTGCTTGCTCCTGGCTCTTTTAATGGCGCTGATCCACTTAGCTCACCTCTCCGCAGCTTTAGGAATGAGGTAAAACGACGTACATTTCTTTTTGCCTCGTTTATTTGTGCAACCTGGTGCACAACAGTTATCGACCATGTCCACCACAACAGTCCACAACAGTCTGCCAGTCTGCCGAATACTGCCAAAATGGCGGTGCCCACGTTTTCCTGTCCCCAACAACGTCAACACCCGGAACTCTATTGAATAGTTATGAGCTGAAGCAGTCATACAGTAGGCTATATAGGCTACGCTACTAGGACACCTTGATAAAACACGATTGAAAAAATTGATGAATGTCTAGCCATAGGCTACAGTCAGTGTTTCCCTCACATTGACGAGACTATGGCGCACCGCCATAGTCTAATTTCGGCCGCCATAGTTTCAATATCCGCCCAGAATCATTTTACCTAGGCAAATGGACTTCACTAGCAGCTCTAATAACCCATTTGTACCGGATGCTGCGCGCCGCAACATTGCATCTACAGCCGGTTGCTGTGTTGCGCAAATCTGAATCTCCTGCCGGCTGCTGCGTGGCGCAGCATTGTTGATTTGTCATCCATTTCAAGACGGGTGCAGCATAGAATGCACTGTCATTGGTTCATATACTCATGAGGTGGGTCTTGTTGATTTTTTAAAACCATGTGACCACCCAATAGCCTACTGTTACTATAAATACAATAATGGCATAATGAATAAATAGCATAATAAATAGCAGTGTTGGGCAGTAGCTTCACTACTTGTAGCGAAGCTAGTAGCTTACTACAATCCTCAGTAGCTTGGTGGTAGCTTCACTAATAATAAACTAGTAGTATAAAGGCTCAGCACTGTGTTTTAGTCATTTTTGTTTTCTTTTCTTAAATGCTTTCTGAAAACTCCTCAACCCCATTTAGTATGACGCTTGTAAATTGTGTCATCAACATTCATATCAGTACCAGCAGTTTGTAAGTAATTTGTCAGTAATTGATATGTCATATTTTGATTTCAATTGATGCATTTAAATGAAATCTATACAAAATTTTCTCCCGGGGGGGCCTTGCCCCCGGACCCCCCTACAGGATTGCGAGCCCCCCACCATAGTCTTCAAAAATCCTGTGGGAAACACTGGCTACAGTGCCACCCCCTGGTAGATATAGGGACCTGCCTCTGTAGTCATAGACTGTATAGCTCTAAATCTCTGTTATCGATTAGTCAGACCTGCTTAGGTGGCTAGGCTAACTACCGTCACCGGAGCAAGTCCGGCTGTTTTCAAAAGCATCTGTCATTTCAAAAGCAACAACAAACAGATCGCACATATCCTAACAACAGAACGGACAAGAGAACGTATAAATCCCTTTATTTACGGCGTTATGTTGTAATGGTGTCAATAAAGACCTAATATATATAGCTTTACATTTACGGCAATACTTGTCGTGAAATTATAGGGAGGAGGCGGGGCGTGCTGGTGTCATATACCATTGTTGGGAACGGCATTTACCGTTCCTGAGCGGCATATGCCATGGTATGTCAGTGGTCGCGGTGGCACATGCCACAGGCCAATAAACGATCCTGGCGCACCTGAATAAATATGCAGTAATGAAAGGTTTTTTAATCACGCAGGAGACTGATACGAAAGGGTTCCGTGAGTTCCTAAGGATGAGCGTGGAGGACTTTCAACTCCTTCTGGGGAAAGTTGAGCCTCTCATCAGAAAGACTGACACAAAAATGAGAAGGACCATCAGTGCCAGACAGAGATTGTCTGTAACCCTCAGATTCCTTGCAACTGGTAGGCCTAAATGGAATGGTTTTGAACAGAATGATGTATTATTAAATCGGATTATTTACACACATAATTTTTTTGTGATGCTAATGTCCTGCTAATTCAGGACGTTTGTTTTATGATTATAAAGGCAGGTTCTCCATTGTGCTCATGGCAGTTGTAGATGCAAACTACAAATTCATATATGCTAGTGTTGGCACTCAGGGCCGAATGTCGGATGCAAGTATTTTCGGACACTCTGATCTCCGCAGTGCCATGGACAGAGACGTGTTACATTTTCCCCGCTCTGAGCCACTTCCCAATACCGATTTAATCATGCCCTATATGTTTGTTGGCGATGAAGCCTTCCCTTTCCGTTCCGACCTTATCAAGCCCTATCCCCACAAAATTGATCATGGACAGCGAATTTTCAATTACCGATTATCGAGAGCAAGGCAAACTGTGGAAAATGCATTTGGTATTTTGGGGAATAGATTACGTGTGTTCCTGACCAATATTTCTATTGAACCAGATAAGGTTACTTGCATCACCCTTGCCCTCCACAATTTCCTGAGGGAAAAATCATCAGAGGCCTACGTGCCTCCAGCCTTTGTGGACACAGAGGACGAGAACCACAGAGTCATGCCGGAACATGGCGAGGAGGTGGAGATCTTGACTCTGTGGCATTGAGCAGGGCGCGGAATGCCACAACCACTGCTGAAGACCAGCGTGACCAGCTGAAAGCATTTATCAATCCTCTGAAGGATCCGTTGATTGGCAGGAGGATATGATTTGATATCTGCAACATTTTATTTATTGATATTTATTTATTATCATTTTGTTTATACTATTTATTATATACTATCTATTTATTTATACTATTATACTACTACTACTATACTAGTTAGTTACAACAGTGTTATGTTAGTTAGACAGTAAAACAATATTTAACAAATATTTATTATCATTTTATTTATACTATTTATTATATTGAAGTGGGTGCATCGAATGCCAACTGGGTTGAGTCATAAAGAGGGAGCCGGAGCTGCTTTACTGACACTTATATACACACACAAACAATCAAAACCAAAACACCCGGCGCGACTTCCGCGCCCCAGCGTCATCTCCCCAGAGACGTTCTTAAAGGGAACGTATTCCCGACCCTGGCGGTTGTGGGGAATTCTGTCCGAGCCTCTGTGTGCCTGCCCACCACACATGTCCCCCCAGAATTCACATAAACCGGCATCGCAAACCTGGTTGGGGGCCGGACTACCCGGCCGAACCTGTTGGTGAACCCCTGGCGGGGACTGGAGAACTCGCTCGACCCACCGCAGGAAGCTCGGGTCCGTCCGGGGCAACCGCGGCGGGAGGTCGTCCGCGTCTCGGGGGTTGCGCCAAAGCAACGGGCTGTTCCAAGTCCAGATGAGCTGGCTTTAGGCGGTCCACCGATATGTGGTCAGGCCGACCCCAGATATTGACCACAAAGTTTTTATCCGCCGGCTCCAGAACGCGGAATGGCCCGTCGTAGGGCGGCTGCAGGGGGCTCCTGTGTGCGTCATGCCTGATGAAGACATACCTTGCCTTGTGCAGATCGGGTGGAATGCAGGACGGACGGAAGCCGTGTTGGGACGTGGGCACAGGTGCGAAAACGTTGTCCTGAAGAGCAGAGCGCTGCGCCATCGCCGACCAGGGAACATTGGTCTCTGGGATGAAATCGCCCAGCACCCAAAGCGGTTGTCCGTAGACTAACTCTGCGGATGACGACTGAAGGTCTTCCTTCGGGGCAGTCCTGAGCCCCAGCATCACCCAAGGGAGACGGTCACACCAACCGTCATCCTTCATTCTGGCTCTCAAGGAGGCCTTCATGGACCGGTGGAACCACTCGCACAGGCCATTTGCCTGCGGGTGGTACGTCGTGGTGCGGTGGTGCTTCACTCACAGGCTCCGGGTGATCGCAGACCAGAGCTCCAAGGTGAACTGGGGTCCTCGGTCCGAAGTGATGTCCGATGGCACGCCGAATCGGGCGACCCAGGTGCCGATGAACGCCCGAGCCACGTCGGCAGTCGTTGTTGACGTCAGGGGGATGGCCTCCGGCCACCTGGTGGTCCTGTCTACCATAGTAAGAAGATAGGTGAAACCACGGGAGGGGGTAAGGGGCCCAACAAGGTCAACATTCACATGACCAAACCGTCGCTCCGGCACCTCAAACGGCGCCAATGGCGCTTTGATGTGTCTATGGACCTTCGCCCTCTGGCACTCCACACAGGCGTTGACCCAGTCCCCGACCTGCTTAGGAAGCCCGTGCCATACAAACCTCGCCGCCGCCAACCGCTGTGAGGGCTTCCTACCTGGGTGTGAGAGGCCGTGCAGCACCTCGAAAACCCGTCGTCTCCATGTAGCAGGAACGATAGGGCGTGGTGGTCCGGTGGAAATGTCGCACAGGAGCGAGACATTGGCGCCGTCCAACTGGAGGTCAGCAAGCTGCAGACCCGTGATGGCTGTCCTGTAGGCCTGGATCTCCGGATCGGAGGCCTGGTCAGTGGCCATCTTGGCATAGTCAATGCCCATGTGCACTGCGTCGACGACGGCTCGGGAGAGGCAGTCCGCCACAGCATTGCACTTCCCTGCAACATGTCTGATGTCTGTGGTAAGCTCTTAGATGTACACCAGGTGCCTCTGCTGGCGGGCGGACCACGGCTCAGCAATCTTGGCCATGGCAAACACAAGCGGCTTGTGGTCGACGAACGTGATAATGGGGGGGCCTCCAGCAGGAAACGGAAATGGCGTACAGCAAGGTAGAGCCCGAGGAGCTCGCGGTCGAAGGCACTATATTTCCTCTCGTTGGGGCGAAGCTGCCGGCTGAAAAATGCGAGTGGCTGCCAAACTCCCTCGATCAGCTGTTCATGGACGGCGCCGACAGCGTAATCCGATGCGTCAGTCGTGAGGGCGATGGGCGCATCGAGCAATGGATGGGCCAGCATGGTCGCATTCGCCAGGGCCCCTTTCGTGTCAGGGAATGCCTTGACCATCTCCTCTGACCAGGCCACAGCCTCCTTAGCAGATTTACCTTTAAGGGCCTCGTACAGGGGCCGCACAAGGACAGCCGCGCGAGGGAAGAACCGGTGGTAGAAGTTGACCATCCCTAGGAATTCCTGGAGAGCCCTGGTCGTGCGAGGTCTAGGGAAATCTGCTACCGCGGCCACCTTCAAAGGCAGTGGCACAGCTCCGTCCCTGGTGATGTGATGCCCCAGGAAGTCGATGGAAGACCTTCCGAACTGGCACTTAGCTGGGTTCACAATGAGGCCATGCTGGCTGAGGCGTTCAAAAAGGGTACGTAGATGGGACAGATGCTCCTTCCTGGACAAGCTGGCAATGAGGATGTCGTCCAGGTAGACGAAAAGGAAGGGAAGGTCCCTCAGCACGGAATCCATCAGACGCTGGAAAGCTTGGGCGGCGTTCTTCAACCCAAAGGGCATACGCAAGAATTCGAAAAGCCCAAACGGCGTGATGACTGCGGTTTTAGGGATGTCCTCCGGACGAACCGGTACTTGGTGATATCCCCAGACCAGGTCCACCTTGGAGAACACCACCTTCCCAGCCAACCGGGCAGACAAATCTTGTATGTGTGGGACAGGATACCGGTCTGGGATGCTGGAGTCGTTGAGACGGCGGTAATCGCCACACGGCCGGTAGCTGCCATCTGATTTTGGCACCACATGCAGGGGAGACGCCCAAGGGCTATTTGATCGGCGGACGATGCCCAGGCACTCCATGTTCCCGAACTCGGCCTTCGCGATGGCATGTTTTTCCGGGTCGAGTCGCCGGGCGTGGACCGGTGGGCCCGTTGTGGGTATATGGTGTTCCACCCCGTGTTTGGTCACAGCTGTGGAAAACAATGGGCACAGTGAGGTCAGGGAACTTTCCAAGCAGACGGGTAAACTCACCGGCGGTTGTGATTGCGCTGGACAACGTTGTCGTAGAGAACGAACTGAGGACGCATGGGAGAGATCCAAAATCCTTGGCGTCGACGAGGCGACGGTTCTGTAGATCCACCAGGAGGCCTTTGGCACAAAGGAAGTCTGCACCGAGCAGGGGCCTCGCCACTTTCGCCCCAACGACAAAATCCCAGGAGAACCGTCGGCCGTTGAAGCACAGCTCCACGCGCCGTTTCCCAAAGGTCTGGATCTTGGTGCCATTGGCAGCCTCCAGTGACGGCCCGTGTCCTCCTCCCCGGATATCGATGTGCGAAGCGGGCAGAACGCTCACCTGGGCCCCCGTGTCGCGCAGGAAACGCTGTCCAGACAGGGTGTCAGTGATAAAATGAGGCTGCTCGAACAGCCGGCACTCACGGCCGCTACTGAATGCCGGCCCCCGCGTTTCCCGACACGCTGAAGCTGCATGGCGGGAGGCACCTCCTGGCCTTCACCCCGAACTGGGCGTGGAAGAAGCACAGCCCCGTAGATCACTGCCGCTGAGCCGCGGCTGCTGGAATTGGCCGTTGGCGGGCCGTAACGCTATCCATAGGCACAACCGAAGCGGCGAACGGCATGGGCGCAGGACCGCCCCGTGTGGCAGAGTGGAACCCATCAGCCTCTCTAGCCAATGCCCGAAAGTCTGTTGTGGCGGTGTTTGCCAAGGCTAATCTGACCGATGCTGGCAGTTGCTGGAGGAAAAGTTCCTTGAAAATAAAACAAGGCTTATGTTTGCCCAACAGCGCCAACATGTGGTCCATCAATTCCGATGGCTTCGACTCACCGAGTACTGGCAGTGACAGCAGCTGCGGGGCACGTTTGGATTCGGAAAAACCGAACGTCTCCAGGAGGCAAGTTTTCAGTGTTCCGTATGTATCATCCTCGGGAGGATCCTCCAAAAAACTTACGATGCGAACCGCGGTGGAACTGCCCAACGCAGCGATGACATAGTAATATTTCATCTCGTCTGCAATAATCTTTCGCAGTGCGAACTGAGCCTCGGCCTGGTCAAACCAAACGGCGGCATGCTGCTCCCAAAACTCCGGTAGTTTCAGCGATACCGTGTTGACATTAAGATCCTCCATTGCCAAACGAAAAAATAAACAACCACGAAAAAAAATTAATAAATGTAATAATAACGATCGAAACTCCAGAATCGTCTTAGAGCGTCAAGGTCACCAGTGAAGTGGGTGCATGCCAATGAATCGAATGCCAACTGGGTTGAGTTATAAAGAGAGAGCCGAAGCTGCTTTACTGACACTTATATACACACACACACTAACAATCAAAACCAAAACACCCGGCGCGACTTCTGCGCCCCAGCGTCATCGCCCCAGAGACACTCTTAAAGGGAACGTATTCCCGACACTGGCGGTTGTGGGGAATTCTGTCCGAGCCTGTGTGTCTGCCTACCACAATATACTAACTAACTATACTAGTTAGTTACAACAGTGTTATGTTAGTTAGACAGTAAAACAATATTTAACAAATATTTATTATCATTTTATTTATACTATTATACTACTACTACTATACTAGTTAGTTACAACAGTGTTATGCCTTTATGTCGGGCCAAAATAATTCAAATTTAAGGTGGTAGGAAAAAATTTGATAAAAATAAAGCCGAAAAAAGGACAGACAACTGAGACCCCCATGGACTGATATATTTTACAATGAATTTAGGAAAAGTGACCCATCATGCACATTAGCCTTTAAATACCAAAATATATGAGCATGTGACAGAATTCACCATCCCTCGGCGCCAAAGCCAAGTGCACGTTTGAAGGTTGTGAGGCAGTTTACACTTTCACCAGGAAAGGCCCACCAAAATCCAACGCAAAAAAAAATGAGTCATGATGACACGGTTTGGGGAAGTCAGCCACCTTAAGTCACAGAGAAAATGTAGGCCTGCAAGATACCTCAGGAGAGGAAAAATAGCAAAAGCTGTAAAAAGTGGTGTGAGCAACTGCTATTACGAATTGTTGAAAAACACACCTGTGGAGGAGATCATGGCTGGCAATATAACCAGAAGCCTCACAAAAGAAGTCTTAAAAAAAATATCCTACAAGATCAGAAGCGTTGCAAGGCTTCACAATGACCAATTGTTGGAGCTAATGCTCACTCAGAGGATTATCAGAGAGAGTGGTCGGCATGCATCATCGAACGGCTATCTGCAGGTTAGGGCTGCACGATTATGGCCAAAATGATTATCACGATTATTTAGATCAATATTGATATCACGATAATTTACCACGATTATTCATTTGATTGACAAATATTTTTATTGTCAACGGTCACGTAAACTTAACACTGCACAGGGCACAACAGATTATACAATGTTTAAATTGTAAAAAGTTTGGTAAACTTGAAAATAAGGTGTTTATAATAAAATAAAGGATTACTAAAATAAATATGCCATCACAGAATAAGATACCATACAACTTTACAACTTATACTTACACGATACAACGATGCAACAGAATCAGAACAAAAGAAAAGGAATTGGCTTAGTGTTTTCAGGTTTTTGGCAAGAAACACCAGCCTGTCAACATTTTCTGGCTTGAGGGATGAGCGAAGGCAGGTCACCATATTAAGGGGATGACATACTTTTTGTCCAGTATGTTTACCATTTTTTTGAAGTGTTTATTGGACACATATCTTTGGCCAAATGGAACGTTATTGCATCGGTGATTTCGGTGTGTCTTTGTGACTTGTTATAAGGGGTCGCGCTGTACAGGCTCGCTTGGATGGACATCTGAGTTGACGTGGGACAACTCGCGTTAGCAGCCGATGCAACACGTTTTGCCATCATGTATTCGCCATGCTCTAGTTTATGGTGTGTTTTCAGGTGACTGAATAAAATTGTTGTGTTGTCTTGCGGCGCTGTGTCAGACATTTTAATTGTTTATTTTCAACGTGTATTGGCTAAGCCTTGTCGAGACTGCCGCCAGCTGACTCGATTTCAGGCTTCGCGCCGCGGTGCAGTTTGTGCTGGACTCACGCAGACAGCACGTGTAAATGAGCGCTTGGTTTGCTTTGCAGCAGAGCCAGAGCGGATACTGCATGGGCGGGGCACGCTTATTTTTCCTTTTCATTTTTTTGCGGAGCATGCATTATTTTAGAATTTTTTCACGCATTTGAAATATCGCGAGGTCACGTAACTTTTTATCGTGGGAAGCCAATATCGTCATCCTGATAAAAATGTGATTAATTGTGCAGCCCTATGATATATAAGCAGTTCAGAACGTTGAATGTCGAATCATCGCCAAAATGTCACAAAAGACAAGAGCTGGCTTCTTCTGCAACGCAGAACAGACATTGCTTATGGAGGTTTTCGAAGATTTCAAGCATATAATTAATGAAAAAGGAAATAAAGTCACGATCACTAAAAACAGAGAGGCCGCCTGGCTGGTATTGCCGATAGGTTGAATGCGTAAGTAATATTTAGCGTAACATAATTTACTTGAATATTGACCATTGCGTTGGAATAAGGGAGATGGCGTAGAGGGAATGTGTCGGACTTGTACCCAGACGTCTGGGGTTCAATCCCCACGCAATTAGTCATTTAGGAAGGATAACTGGAGAAATCAAATGACTTTTCATGCGTATTTTCCATTTCTTTGAAAAGATAGGCCTAGTAAATGCAGCCAGAAAAATATATTCTAAATTGACAAACCATAGTATTTATCTCAACAGAAGTGGTCTCAGCAAGGAAAAGCGTAACTTTACCATGGGTTTTTGCAAGTTATATTTGGGTTCTAGGGTAATTGTAAGCAGGGGCGATTCTAGGTTCTGACTTTTGGGGGGGGCTCAGCCCCCAGGAAGCCACAGGGGTATATGAAGTATATAAACTGTTACAAAAGCAGACCTTTTGTAACAGTTTAACCTCAGTTAAACTCATAATACCAATAAATATTTCATCCCAGAGGAAAGGATTAAACACATGTTGGCTAGTCTCTAGCTCTTAAAGAAGAAATAAATAGTTTATAACTTAACCTTTTTATCTGAGTTATAGACAACACTGTTGTAAATGTAGTATTATGTAGTATTATATTATCCATGATTTTTCTTTTTTCCTGTCCAAGATTCTGTGACCATTATTTTCTTAGTTATTATGCTGTTGCATGTCTAAGCCAATATATGGCAGTGTGAGCGAAATAATGCAGTTCTGAACCACTAAAGTGATGAAAGAAAAAAAGACTGTTTGGATGAAGGGATAATCAAATGGATGTGAACTGTAATAACAAATTTGAGGTATATTCAATTTCCTTCCA
>OMKX01105161.1:0-12224 GCA_900302425.1 Brosme brosme
CACCCATACACACAAACCCACACACACACCCCCCCCAAAACACACACACACACACACACACACACACACACACACACACACACACACACACACACACACACACACACACACACCCACACCCACACCCACACACACACACCACACAGAGCTGCAGGTTTGGAACATGATGTTCTCAGCTGACCCATAAGCTGAGCAGACCCCGCGGGCCGCGGTCTGCCCCGCCTCGCCAGGTCACTGAAATGAATAATGCATGAATATATCAAGATGAATGCAAACATTAATAATCAACACATGTGATTAGATGTTTACTTGCTTTGTTGGGTTCAATGCAAGGCTTGGTTATTATTCAGTACGGCTCTTTCTGCAGAGGGGCTCAGACTCATAAACGTATCAAACCATTTCGTTGGTTTAAAGAACATTTTCATTGCTTTGTGGCCACAGCTCCTCTGATCCTGTTGAACCAGAATTGAACCATCGATATTCAAACAAAATTCCCTAAATTAGCCCCAGGGGATTAAAGGGCTATGGTTTTTGCTCTAGGCTGTATAAGAGAAGGAATCCTTGAAATAAACATATTGAAGTAAAGTGTGTATTGTCAAATGTTAGTATTGCATCTTCAGAAAATAGTGACTTTCCAGAAAAATGCATTATGAACATATTTAAAAACAGATATTTGAATGAAGGGGAAATGTTTGGAAAGTACGAAGAATATCTTAAACCGCTAGAATTAACAACAACCACTTATTCTAACAGACTCACAGACTCACCCTGAAGCCCATTCAAATGCAAATACCAGCTAATAACTACTATCACTTCATGGAACGGGAATTACAATCCAATGTAAATGTTGGCAGTGTAAATTATTGCTTTGGTAATTAAATGACGATATTGATAACGCGATAGGTTAAAGGGTGTTAGGATTGAGAGACCACTGAAGTATGAACGTGTGCAGCAGCCTAGAGAGTCTCTGGTCCACCTCTGGTCTCTGGTCCTGATGCACAGGTGACAGGTGACTCGGAACAAGCATTGGCCACCAGTGTGGAATTCGACCAATCAGAGGTAAAGGTGGAGACCAGGAAACAATGCTCTGGTTATCCAGATCCCAGTACCGACTGAAAGGCCAATGTGTGTGTGGTGGTGGATTGGCGGGCATAACCAATGACAGACCAAATATGTTCCTGAGGATAGACCAACTCGGGCTCCCACCGGAGTAGATCAGGGTGCAGATGGGGACATCTCGGGCTCCTCACTGTAACTTCATCGTCAACCACAACACTCAAATCAGTTAGACTGACTTATCAAAGATCTCCTAACCTCATCCCTGCAATTTTAATTTACCAAAAAGCAGATTACCATGGAAAATAATAGGCTACGCCTAGTACAATATAACTCTTTATTAATTATATGAACATACAATAACCAGGCCTAATTCTACTACTTTGACAACTATTATGCTACTACTAGGCCTACTACTACTACTACTAATAATAATAATGTTAACAATAATCTTAATAATAATGTTAATAATAAAAAAAGATAATTTGGTTATTGTTGTAAGGCTATTATTGTTAGGCTATAATTATGGATTTTTCTTATTATTATTATAATTATTGTTGTTATTGATGTAGGCATAGTAGTAGCCTAGTAATAGGCCTATTACAAATATTTATCTACATATTCTGACATTCAAACCTACCAACAACACAGAAATGTGTGTGTAATCTATAGGTCTACTTTACAAAGTAATTTCGAAAAGAAAAAACATCAATATACGTAATATATTAGAAAGGATAATACATCAATATACGAAATCATCGAGTATGAAATATATTTTCATTCTCAAATTAAAACGAAATTAAATCAAATAAAACCTCCAGTGTGGAAAAACCCCAAATGTAGGCTTTTCGGACGGGGTGAGACTGGGTTGCAACCAATAAACCTCAACGGAATAAATATATCAAACTACATAAAGAAGGCTACATGTTGGTGCATCAAACACAATGGAAAAGAAAGATGCACGAAAAACGTTAAAAGTGGATTTTATGAAAGAGATGACGGGTGTTCAATGGCTTTCATCAGCAACTCAAAGCCACCTCGAAAACTCCCTCAACCTTATCCTGGTCCTGTTTCTGTTCACATGACTGTGGGAGTGAAGTTTAAATTCCCTTTTATAAATTCAGCTGCTATCAGAAATCGAACATCGTTTGATGCCCCGCCGCCGCGTGGCTGACAGCAGAGAGCCGAGGGCCCGCGAGCCGTTCAGTTCCGTTAAAGGAGTCCAAAGGTCAAGGTCATATCGGGAACATGCGCCAGGTAAAGGTCAACACACATCTTACATTCGTGGACTTTCTGTCCATGTGTAGTAAATTAGACATGTTCATTTGGGGACGTCTTTATTTAAAGGTTTTTAATAAAACGGAAACTGATGATATATTTAGGCTTACATTTGGTCGTTTGTGCTTACCCCTCAACTTAACAAAAAACAGACCAAATATTATAACACTAGATTATTTTGCTTCGTAAGATAGTTTAGCTGTCCCATTTTTTCTCATTCCTCATTTTCTGTCTATTTGTATTGTCATCATTTCGTCGTGGTGTAAATGGTAGCGCACCTTAATTCTAGAAACCCGTTCGGGTATTACTAACATCTTTACTAACATCTACCTAACTAATAATAGTACACTCACAATTCCGTATTCGGATTTGACAAAAGATTTGAAGGAACCTTTATTTATGTCGTCAAGATTTTTTTTTGTATTAAAAACAGAAATGCGCAAGACAAATAATTAAAATATTTGTTTAGTAGGCGTAATACATCGCACAGCAAATATTTGAAGGCAAATTATTATTTATATTTATTTGGTCAACACATGAGGCCATATGATATGTAAAGCCTATTTTGGATTTTAAATGTAATGTTAAACGGGCAGCCCTAGGGGTTTAGTTCGCTCATCTAAAAGCCCGGCGCCCTTTGCATGTGATTTATAAACTCTTCAGACTTATGCTTACCCAATTCAATAGTAAACCAACGCCACGCTACATCCGAGAAGATTTTGGCGTGTTGAAGTAATTCATCGAAAACAGGCCCTGAAGCAGCGCCAGGTAGTGGAGGCCTCCTTAGTGCCGCGGTCCCAGCTCTCTCCTCTACCTCAGCCTGGGATGATGTGTGTGTCTCGGAGCTTAGGAGCCGTTCTTTGGGGTCGGCTGATGACTTTAGTTTGACCTCATAGGCCTACATCTCCTCACATTGCAGCCAGATACTGCCACCTTCATTACCTTCAGGAGGCCAGGCTGCTGACCGCCCGGTCCGATGGGAGAGGGATGGAGAAGGCGAGGTGAGCCGACCCTACAGGGGCCCATCTCTGGGAACCAGAAAGAGGGGTTTTGGATGTTTTGATGACATATGGGTAGAATGTTGCGGTTTGCATGACATAATAGGTTGATGAATTAGAGAGCATGGTAAGTGTTTCCTAAACACCAGTATCCCGTGCTCTCTATACTGGTACCCCCATGCTCTCTATACTGGTACCCCGTGCTCTCTACTGGTACCCCGTGCTCTCTATACTGGTACCCCGTGCAGCGCGAGAACTGGAGAAGGGAAGCGACGCGTGGATTGATGATCCGCTGATCTTTCATCATGTGCTTGAACAAATGTTGCTCGCGTGCTCATATTTGTGCGCGTCAAAGAAACCGGATGTGTGTTGTGCGCGCGTGTATGTATGCGTGATGAGTGCGCGCGCGGTTCTAAGAACACAGAGCAGTCTTCTCGGAGCTGTGGTCATACTGCGCACGCGCAGAGCGGCGCTAGTGGAGGAAGGCTGAGCGCGCACCACGGCAGAGATAACACGGGCGCTCACGCGTGACAGAGTTTGCTTAGTACCGTTATCTCCTAAAGATAGTGTTGACCCTGAGATGTTAGAGATGACCCATCTTTAACCACGTCCACAGGAGGAACCTTATGAAGATAGAAACCACTGGAGTAGGATTAAAGCAAATGATTCTGCGAGGTATAGTAGCTTGACATTACGTTTACTGGCATGAAGGCTGTCTATGGTGTAATCTGCTGCTTCTAAACAATAAAATCTATTAAAGGCGAAGCATTAATAGGATTAGGGATCTGGTGTCGTCTAAGTGTAAGTGATGGCTAATCTCTATTAGTGGAGGTGAAAACAGAATCATTAACCACTGAATACAATTTCCTTGAGATTGAAATTTATTTGAACGAATAAAGAACAATTATTAGAAATGTCACAAAGAGTAATAAACTATCAGGATAAGTGCATGCAATTATATAATACATCTGCATACGCATAGGATGTTATTATGGCCATATATGTTTTAATTACCGTGGTAAAAGGAAGCCTGTAGGCCTTAGGTGAAATAATGGTCAAATAGCTATTGTTATCAACTAGCCCTATGGCTTTAGTCCTAACGCAATAATGCAATTATGATCGTTCGACTAATTATTAATGTCGATGGTAGTTAAATAATCTGAACATTGATTTGATTAGGGGTCCATTTTTTAGGAGTTGTGTGTGTAAGCTTCATATTCATATTTGTTTTTAGATGACAGTCAAGAGTGAGGAGTTGACACTAAATATAGACCTGCGTGGTTTTAAAATGTAACCCTATTGCTCCAGACTTAAATATACATTTCAATATAGTCCAACCTATTTAGGCCTATGTCTGTTTATCCACGACCACAAATGGGATTATACATAGATAGGTTCTACATTTTAATCGGATTCAAAACCCTCACAAGGCACATCCACTCTCGTCACACACACACACACACACACACACACACACACACACACACACACACACACACACACACACACACACACACACACACACACACACACACACACATTTTGTTTTATATATGTCCAGGCTATCTTTGCGCTAGAATTGAAAGACTTGTGTTGGTGGTATAGGGAAAATATCAAGCCTATTTCGTTAAAAGTGTGTCAAACAGCCATAACTCGTAAAGTTTTCTCGAACGTTTACGTATCGGATTGGCGTTACTGAGGCTTTGGGGTTTTGAAGAGCAGACTGCTAGCCTCAGCGACCCTCAGAGAGCTGGTGAGCAGGGGAAGTGAAGGCCCCATTTCACACTGTTCAAACTGCACCATTTTACAAGACAGTCTTTGGCGGTGGCTGTCAGACTTTATCTTTATTAGATTTTGCTGAAGTCTAAGTGAGTTTACAGACCCCCCTCATGTCTAAGGACGGCTCTAGTTTGTTTACATGGGGGGCCAGCTTGTGTGTGAGCAGGCTTCAGGCCTGTGCGCGTGGCCGTGCATGCAGCTTGTGACGTCGTGCGTAAAATAAAGTTTGTGCAACGTTTGTGATCTGGTGTGAACTGCAACAGGCTGGCCTCTCGGCTCTTCCCAAGAAAGTTACAACAAGATGATGTGAGGAATATACTCTTTCCTGATCTATTGGATGTTTATAGCAGAAGGCATGAGGCGCTGCGGAGCACAAACAGAACAAGAGATGGGTCAAACCCAGATGGGACAGGGAGAGGGTATTCACCGCAGATAAGTTAGCTTGAAATTAGACATTCGCCAGAAATTCAAATTCAATTCAGCTTATATGACTGGTATTAACTTAATACACTCATAATTACAACTGTGAAAGGTAACAGATGTGTGAAAACAGGAAACACTTGGAAAAAGCGATTATTTCAGTCAGCATTTCACAGTTGTAATTATGAGTGTATTAACTTAATACCAGTCTAATGTTGACATATAAGCTGAATTGAATTTGAATTTCTGGCGAATGTCTAATTTCAAGCTTATCTTATCTGGTGATCTGAGATGTAATATCTGAGAAAATGTATAGCATGTGATTTGTGTATCACACATTTCTTATTCAGTAGGATTTATTTATATTAAGGCTTGAGAATAAATAGCTGATATAAATGAGAACAGCTCTAAAATATGTAGAATTAATTGAGTGAGTTTATTTTTACCTCACACCATCTCCAAATTGCAGTCGAAAACGCTCATAAGTCGCATTAACCTTATTTGATTTATTTATGTAGGCTTACAACATGACCTATTCATTTAACCAATATTACAATAAAGACCAACAACTCTGCGGGATCGGCGTTAAATGCAAAACCAGCAAGTAACACTACAGGCTGCAGACCCTCACCTCATGGCGGTAGGGCAGTGATGGTGACTTTAGCTCGTTATAATACATAACCAGAGCACTGAGGGATAATCCTCCTAAAGGTTAGTGATCTACAACAGGTAGCGGGCTACCTGTCCTCCTCGGTGACTAGTGAGGCTGCTATTCAAAATAAAAACTATACATTCAACATAGGCATGTAATAACATGTATTTATGATTTCAAATAACCGAATTACTCTTTTAAAAACCTTTGCAATTATATCAAATATGATACGTTTAATAAAAGCACCTAGGTTTGTCCTAGGCCTTAAGGCCAATGGAAAACAAATCCTTAGTTTCTCATGTCACTTGTGATTAAAATTTATAATCTCACTACCTGGCGCATTAGCAGTTCACGGACTACATCTTGAACAGTCCTATGGACGTTTTCCTAGATTGGAGTTCATGTTTATTTGTCCAATTCAGAAGTTAGAAATCGTGTCAGAACGAAATGTAATCACAGCCTGGGAGTCAAAGACCTCCGATCATCAGACTGGATGTCAGCAGAGTTTTCTCTCACGGATATTATATGCCTAGTAGGCTACTGAAAACCTTATAGGACATTCAAATGATCAATGGCAATGTAGGGATTCCAACGTGTGATTTAGTGATTCATTGTAATAATAGGCTTTTTTTCCAGAAATACATTTGATCTCTCCAATCGATATCGGGCCTGGGCGCCTACGGCTGGTGGTTAGGCCTATAGTTGAAGATGCACCCTGGGGTTCCCATCCAATGAGAACCTGCAGCCACACATCTTAAGAACGGTTGCGTTAAAGCGCAAACATTCACGAAATGGAGATGTTGGTGTAGCGTGTACGTGTAGCGTGTAGCCTACGTGCTGCTACACAACAGCCAAGAGGTTCAAGTCAGCCCGTGGTCCAGAGGTCTTACCGGGTCATTTTTCATGGTCACATAGGCTAGTGAGACCTATTGACGTTGAAGTGAGGAAGTGAAGTATTAACAATTACATATTGAATTGTTAAAAGTATTGTTCCAATGTGGCATTTCAAAAATAGCCACATAGACCAATAGACCATTCATGTAAACACAGTTGTAGAGCATTGTTAATGGAGATTAAGTTTTCTTGATTCATGATCTAAAACATTAAAGGGGGATGAAACTCAAAAACAAACTAATAGACAAACTCTAAAAAATAAAGGGGGAACAGATTTCTGCCAACCCTATCATCATTCACTCTCACTGTCCTACATACCCTGAATCATATATCTAAATACACCTAAATGCAAACATGGTAATATTTAATGTAACACCAAATATATAGTCTACCATCAAATTAAATAAAAAATTATATTTGGTAAATTACATTTTAATGAATAAATATAAAGTCTACTATTAGGTATCCACAAAACCTTTTGCCATAGACAGAAATATTTTACCCTTCACCATTAACATAATGATTCATCTCTGTACGATTTTTGCACATATCAAACTATACACTTCAAAAGCCAAACTCAATGCTTGATTTTTTCCAGTGACGTTGGAATAGAAAGCAAATTGACTCATTGAATTGTATTAGAACATATAACATAGTAACCATGGAGTTGAGAAGTGACTTATACACATGGGTCTACAGACAGACAGACAGACAGACATCCAATATCCCTTCAGCTGAGTGCTGCTAGGACATGCACGTGAGACCCAGTAAACTATTCTAACCAACTGTAATATATGGTCCAGAAGCTGTCAGCCCAGAGAGGCACACACGCCTAGTTACAAGTGTGTGTACCAAGAAGAGACGCGTGTGTAAAAGTAAAGTGGCAGGCCTAATAACAGGGGGTGGAGTAGCACTGTAATGGGTAGAGCGGTCGCCCCCACATCGCTCTGACTGCTTCTCCAGTCCTGATGGAGTCGGCATCCTCTCCCTCCTTGAAAGACCATGCAGGTTAGGCCAAGTTGCCTGAATGTGTGAATGGTGTGTGTGTGTGTGTGCGTGGGTGTGAGTGTGGAGTTGGGTGTCTTTTATTAATGGTCTGCCTTGGTGAGCTCAGATATAGGTTCCCAACCGTGACAGGAATGTGTGTGTGTGTGTGTGTGTGTGTGTCTGTGTGTGTCTGTGTGTGTGTGTGTGTGTGTTTCAGACGAAGACGGATGGATGATTGTAACAGCAAACAGTTGCCTGTATGTAACGTGGCTCTCTTGGATTTAACAGTTCTTAGTTGATTGGTCGGAAAGCCGAGCCGTCTTTTGATCGCCACAGAAGATGCTCCAGGAGAAGCCTTCAGCGCTGACAGACGACCATGTGACCAGGAGCGAGGCCAGGGACGGGAGCGAAGGTGATCCCGACCCCTCGCACCTGGCCGTGGCTGTAACTTCCAACATTCCCAGTGGCAACGAGGCAGACCAGGTTAGTAAAAAACGTTTTTTGTTCTCATCTTATTTAACAAACATGCCTATAAAGAAATACACACACTCGTAAAATAATGGCTGTTTTGTTTTTGAAGAAGGCATCAATGAAAACATTTAAAAAAAACACAGGAGGCAGAGAAAGAAATGTTTTTATCACTAAGATACATTTTATTAGTTGTACTGTTTGGTGCATCTGTCTTTAATTCATATTCAAACTTGAGTGTCTGCATATGTAGCACATCACATTTCTAGATAGCATTTCTTTTTGTCTTTCCAGTTCAATTGTATGTGAAAATATGAGTTTGATTAAGTGTTATTATTTTGTATGTCAACATATTAATTGGCAGTGTCCAGTTTAGACATTGCTTTAAGAATAATGGTCACACACTACTTTTTGTTTTGTGTTGAAAGCCATTCATTATTCTGAATTATTTCTTTTCTTAGAACATTGAGAACATTAAGGTGGTTCTTCATGAGAGGGAGCTATGGAAGAAGTTCCATGAAGCTGGCACTGAAATGATCATCACCAAAGCAGGCAGGTGAGTACAGAAGCCCCGCCACAAATGGTACTGAAGAAATTACATTTAAAAAACGAACTAGCTAACAATGATGCAAAATATCAACATTGGTTAATTATTAGATATACATGCCCAAGCAATATCCATTCAGTTAAGTATCCATAAAAAAAGACTTGATAATTAATCAATTACCAGAAAAGCAAAACATTAGTTTGACATTATTATTGCGTTGCAAGGTATTGTATTGAGCCCTTTGTGGGATATTGTTATTTGTGCCGAATGATAGAGATAACTATCTCAAAGGGATTCTGCACTAATGTGAGCACAGCTTCTTACCTTGTTGTGGCAAAATGTAAAGCGCATGGTAACAAAACACTTTCTGGAACAAACAGAAAAATTATTGGGCCAGTAAATGCACAATGGAAAACCAAAAAAAAGACTTTTTTCCTCTGTTGATATAACGTTACCCAAGGATTACATGACCCTTGGACATCAACCAGGGGGGGAATTCTTTCTCCAATGGACCTTCCATCTCACATTCTCTAGGTTTTTATTGTTTTATTCCTTCGTCAGTAATTCATATATAACACTACTGGCTCAATTGTGTTTTTGTGCAGCTTTCATATTAAAACAATGTAATTTGGATAAATAGGTACAATCATCCTTCACCAACTTGAAATTGGTTAGTTATAAGCAATTTTCCTATTTTACTCGAATGTTTACATTTCTCTAGATCTTTGGTAAAAATATAAGGATAGAAGGATAAAAAATAATTATAATACTAATGATTTACGTTTGTAGTAACTTTTGGTGAAAAATGTTGCTTCCTTGGATAACTTGATTGGAGTTCAAGATGAGCAAATATACGAACATTAAAGCTTTCCAAATTAAGCTATGGAATGTAAGCATTTTAGGGTTTTGCAGATATCTTTATGAAGCCATTGTAAAAATGCATTTTGTTCAAAACTGCTTGAGGTAAATGGTATAGCACAACCAGAGCTCTGGTGCACCACATATAATTAAGAAAGTATCAAAACATATTCAGCTGATGCCAGTGCTAGTGCCAATAACATGTGTTCACTGAATACACTTTACCTTACAGAATTAACTTTGGGTCAGCCAGCAGGCTTACTAATCTAGGGAAATTCAAGTCACTCGTAACAATATAAAGTAAGTTGAAGTAATATACAAACCCTAACCAACATTTATAGGAGAAAACAATCAACAATCATGAAATAATTGGTTTAGAAAACATTTGTGATTACAAAATAAATGAGTTGAGCGGCTAGTTTGTTTTTTGAAAGAGGGTTGGGAGGTGGGGCCGTCCTACTGGAGGAATAAGGCCAACCTCAGAACAGAGCAGAGTAGGAAAGCAACCAATCGTTGGCTGACATGAAGAAATGCCTTAAGCACAGCTGTAAATCACGCTCTGCAGGACTTACCAAGAAGCAAACAGTCCAGTGTACCTGGTTCGATTTTCATTTTCAGTTTCCCACACTGGGTGTGTAGATGTAGCTCTCTTTTCCTCTCAAAGTGGATTTCACAATTTCAGAGCAATACTTTCTACAACTCAACATGCGATACCACTGGGCAGACAGAATGTAGGAATCAATCTACAAGCGAATGATCAACAAAATCCTTTTACCTTCCTTACCACACGCACATGCAATATAAATCGTGTGCTAAATGTAAAATCCTATTTAACATGATACTTTTAAATAAGTCCATGAAACAGGTAAGCTGTGTGTGTGATAAGTGGTTCAACCTGGTATCAACCTTCGGATTCCCAAGTCAATCCAACCCCAATGCTTCCCCCCGTTGAGTGCAACGATGGGACCAAATTCAGTGCTTCCTCTTCTGAGCAGCGCAGCCACCTTGGAGGGTGAGGGGGGGGGCGGGTGGTAAGTTATGTGCACTGAAGGTCTACCACCACCAACACGTCATTTAGCCATTGGACCTGACGGTTGATTACCACTCATAATGCATACAGTCAGAATCCTGCGGAGCGCACCTAGCTGTGCCTGGAAGAGTTGTTATTGTGAGTGTCATCGTTCGGGACCTCATCCCCTCAGCCACCCTCATCCTTCCCTCTCTCCTCTCTGTACACCGTCAGCAGGAGCAGCTCCTCCTTCACTCTCTCCTCTCTGTACACCGTCAGAAGGAGCAGCTCCTCCTTCACTCTCTCCTCTCTGTACACCGTCAGCAGGAGCAGCTCCTCCTTCACTCTCTCCTCTCTGTACACCGTCAGCAGGAGCAGCTCCTCCTTCACTCTCTCCTCTCTGTACACAGCCCGTCAGAAGGAGCAGCTCCTCCTTCACTCTCTCCTCTCTGTACACCGTCAGAAGGAGCAGCTCCTCCTTCACTCTCTCCTCTCTGTACACCGTCAGAAGGAGCAGCTCCTCCTTCACTCTCTCCTCTCTGTACACCGTCAGAAGGAGCAGCTCCTCCTTCACTCTCTCCTCTCTGTACACAGCCCGTCAGAAGGAGCAGCTCCTCCTTCACTCTCTCCTCTCTGTACACCGTCAGAAGGAGCAGCTCCTCCTTCACTCTCTCCTCTCTGTACACCGTCAGAAGGAGCAGCTCCTCCTTCACTCTCTCCTCTCTGTACACAGCCCGTCAGAAGGAGCGGGGTGATAAGAGGGTTCCGGCGCCCGCAGTCGGCAGCGTCTCGTGGGTCATAGCATTTAATCACACCCCCCCTCCCCCATCTCCCTCTCCTCTCCTCTTTACCGCACTTCTTTTGATGTCTGCTAGCTGCTGGACATTCCCACAGAGGGAATGGATAGCCGCAGGGACCAGGCATGTGGGACGGTTAAGAGAAACAGCTGGCTGGGCACAGAAACACACACACACACCCTTGACACTGATATCATACACACACTCTCCGACTCCCAACATCCATCGCTCATGCTTAGCCCTAAACTCCCAAACACTTCGGTCATACTCGCAGGAACTGCACTGGATCTGCCGGTGAAAATCGTTTGATATTTTCAATATCAAGATGCCATCAGAGTATAACTACGGTCATCGGCCACTGTTGGCCTTTATGAGCCTCGTCGTTGCTGCATTTTAGAAAAAACAACAAAAACAACAAAACCAAACTCAGTCCACGAGGCAGGGAGGAAGGAACCAGCCTTGTTCTTTTTCTTCTTAAACA
>OMKX01105178.1:0-12542 GCA_900302425.1 Brosme brosme
TATGAAGGTAGGCCTACTCCTTCTCAAAAACTGGCCCTTTAGTTATTCCTATGGCCTCAATGAGAATGAGTTACAACAGGGCTATTCCTTATCTGCCTGCTATCCTATAGATTTCAAGTAAAAATGTGTTTATTTAAGGTTACAAATTCAGTAATACTGAATCAAGATTGAAAGTTGATGAGGGTAGATATGGTTATAATACACGGATACTTTAGGGATTCAAACCTGTTAACCTAAACAGCAGGCTTTTGCAAATAAAGCTTCATTAGGTCTTGAATAAGGCTGGTGGTTCCAATACAAACAAGAGGCCTACAGGCCAAGAGACCTGTTGAATCTGGAGCTCGGGCCCTAAGCAGATTCACGCTGGCTGAGGCATTTTACAAACAGCAGAAGGACAGGGGATCTCATCTGATCCAATCCAGTTACCACAGGTCTCAGCTAGAGGTGTGGCCAGCAGCGTCCGCTGCAAAGCTGAGCAGCGAGGGGGTAAGCCCTTCTCCTGAGGTTCAATGTGTCACCAAAATTACAGTACTCAAATGTATTTTCCTTTCCTTAACTCTTCAGTGACATCATTTGTGAACATTTGTTAAGACATTTCCAATATCGCTAATGAATAAATAAATAATAAATAAAAGGACACAGACAGGTGCCAAGATGCTTTCTAAGGAGCTCACAGGAGGGGCCATGGCCCTAGCTTATAAAGCCCCTGCCAACCAAGACACACACTTTAAGTCCAACCATCCAATCATGGATGCTCTACAATAGATCAGCCTGGTTCACAGCTAGGTCATCGTCCTGCGACGGCACCAGGGCCTGATATCAAGTCTATACAAAACAAGCTCCATGTCAATTAGGACTGGCGTGTTGACATAAGTAAGGCCCTGTTCAGTGACCACGTGTAACTCCATGTATGAGCTAAGTATCTGTGATGCATTGTGAACGACACACCTACTATCCATCTTCTGGAGGGCAGATACTCAAGATTCTTGCATCGTGGGATGCTTGAAGCTGAATAGATAACAAATTTCCGCTCCATATATGGTTGTTTCAAATCTATTCCTACGGTCTGGGATCTAAGTTTATAGAACAAACAGTAAACTGATAGATGCACTGTAGAATAGTTTCTTCTTTATGGTTCCTTAATTTGGTTAGGAATACATTATTCTCTAGCCTACTGTGTGGTTAGGGGTTTGGCCACTTCAATACTTCCCTTCAGTATCAAGGCAATTATGAATAAATGTGCATGTAAACAAATATATACACACACACATATATATAGGCCTATTCTTTCTTCACCAACTTCCCTATTGGAGACTTCTGCCTCCATCGAATGTTATATTGATGAGATAAAGTATATACCATAATGATCTAAATGTATCTAAGCATTTAACTGGTAACCTATAGCATATAACTAGCTACCTATAACTTACATTTAACAGATAATGAAGATGTAGCTTCAAGTAATTGTAGATCACACATCATGATTAACCATTTGACAACATATATCATATCATATATATAATAACATACGACATAACGTTAGCATTTGTAAAGCCAAGCATAACGACATTATGTTTCGTCATCACAGCTCTTCATGCTGACTCGGTGGCGGCAAATCGACGGTGTAGTAAACAAGCTAGCTATCTGTCAAGTCAACTTCTAGACAGAGTCAAAGTGACACATGATTTAGCACGGTAAGTTAATGTCCGACTGAAAACATATGATCATATATGATATCAAGCGTTTAGAAAAGTCTACACCATTCGCCGAAAAGGTGGTGTTTAACTCACCAGGTATGCTCCGACGGTGCCCTGGGCCAACATCAGGGCGCATTCCGCAATCAGAAATATCTTGATATTTGAGAAGCATGATGACTTTCTCCGGGGGGCATCTCGTTGAAGAATGTCCCCACCGCTCCTCTCCGGGTCCCTGGGCTTTTTCACCTGCATCCTTCCCGAGCAGCTACTTTTACAGCATTGCAAAAAGATATAGACAGTAGACGACCGGCCGGCCCGTAGATAAACATAAGACACCGGGTCGCGTCTGCTTCCCGAAATACTACTCCGCTCGGTGTCCTTGTCGCACTGTGTCGATCCTCTCGTTTCCACTCATGTCTGTACACCACCTAAACAACGTGCTGTGAAACCCATTCAACTCAAACGGGCAGTCCTTCCGTAGCGACCAAGCATTACCTCCTGTACGACGCGCCAGACGTGTGAACTCCCTAAAGGCACAAGTGAATGAAGAACGCCGAATTTGGTTTCAATATCATGTTTTTACCCGACCATGTCCTCAGCCGGTCTGGGCATTTCAGTTAATAAATCCTATACGCCACGTTGCCATCGCTCACGAGCGCCATGGCTCTGGTGGTAAATACACAGTGCTCGTTGTATGAAGAAGGTAAGTGCGCTCTCTGCTTCTAATTCAGATGGTCTTTATGGTCGTAGCCCTGGTGGCGGTGCACGGCATGTGACGGTCTGCTCAACTTAGTATGTAGGCGTGATTTGAAGGAAGACCAGTCACATCGACCGTAGGCCTACAGTACAACTGGGAATATGTAATACACGAATTAAATTAAATTAAAAAACGACTACGAAACAACGTTGTGAAATACAACTTTGGGTCTATAACTAATTCATTATTATTAATTATTATTATTAATGATGGATATGGCTTTATTAACTATTGGGCTGACCGGAAAGACTCTCCCGCCTACTACTATGTTAGTATAACAGTATGCCTTCAAATCTAAAATTATCTTTTGATCAGAGCCCTGTATTCACACACACACACGCACACGCACACACACACACACACACACACACACACAAACGTTTGCTCTGTGATTGTTTGTGTCTGATCAGATGCTTAAAGTCACATAGAGAGCTTATACACGATTCCTGTAACCTATTGCCACAAATCAAAAAACAGATAAAATATAATAAACACATCCAAAATAATAGCTGTTGATGTGTTGTGGCCTGAGTTTGGTTATTTCTGGTATGAAAGTGTGTGTCTATGTGAACTTATCTTACTGTTCATCTGCTTTCTGTTCTTCAGAACTTGAGTCAGGTTGTTAAAGCATGCAAAGTATTGTTCCCCTCTTTGAATTTGCTGCTATTTATAGTATTTTAGGAAAGGGTGGTTTATAGAACGGGGGCCCTGCCCTTCAGTTGGGAACTATTTGGAAACTTACAGTAGGCGCTGGAAAGACTGAGTGAACTGAGAATGCTACAGCCCTTACAAATGTAAAATCGATCACTTTTCAATGCTGACATAAATACAGTTTCCAACCACTGGATTTAAATGAGCCAGCTAACTAGCTTTAATGATTATGCCCCAAAAAGATACAATACAATTTAATACGCTAGTACAACTGCTAACCTAAAAACAACAATTTGGTTAACATGTGAGTGGATACAATCGATCTGATTTGATGTGAAAGCGCAACAAAGCGAATATAGCATATTAACGGCTGCCATGATTGTCTTTCTATTAAGTTAGTTGCACATCGTATTGTCAATGAGCATCAAAGTCGATTTAGAGTCATACATCTATTCCAAAGTATCCTTATCACCGGTTACTGCAAGCGATAAGAAAGAGATAAAGTGAATGACAAACGTTAGTTTCACTGAACACACTAAGGAGACAATGAAGAGCGCCAGATTGGGCCAATAGGAGTTCAGAAGAATTAAAGAAGACAGCTAATGAAGAGAGCAGTTTTGAGTGTCACCCTCACATGACCTTCACATTAAGGGTTAATGAGGAAGATGCTTCATTAGTTGTTGATCCTTGTCTAAACCCTAAAAACTAAAACAGACTAGTCAAATCTAAAATATTAGACTTTGAATTCAATAAATCAACTTAAATCTGTTTTGTTTTGAACATTAGTTTGAGCAATGTACTGCGTATGTCTTGTCACCATTTATGTGTCTGTAGGCCTGTGTCAGTGAAATAACACATAATCAATAACTTTTGACCCCCAGTACAGAAAAGTTAAAATGTACCGCTGTTTTAGTGAAAACAAAACTTAGTGACTGAGTTAAGGTGCCTTCCCCTTACGCACATGCGGTGAACATGTGGAAAGGGCAGTTCCTCATTCTCTCAGTATTTCCTGCATGTTTGGTAAATGAATCAACTTGTCATCTTTTTGTGTATTTTCTTTTTCATGGCGGTTGCGTTCAGTGTATCAGGCGCTCTGCACTAGTTTGCTAACTGTTCCTTCTCTGGTCTGGAATGTCTCGCTGAGTGGGGGGCTTCATGATATGATGTCAAATTGAACTCGGCACAGGCATTCCAAAGACGATAACACACACACAGCATTGCCTCCATTTTCTTAACCAATTTGGATACACACATCATTTTAATCTTGGAAGTCCCACTAGAGTATTACTGCATTTCTGATCGGCTTGTTTTCCATGGTCGCTAACTGCCACTGCAGCATCACACACAAACAATCTACACTGTTTAGGTTTCACGTGCGACCAGCGACTGAAAGAGTCAGTCGTACATATTTGCCTAGAATACAAATAGCTATTACATGTAATTTAAATTCCCTGCTGTGTTGTGACCAAGAGGGACGTGGCGCCTGGAACATCTCACTACCAGGACAGTGGTTTGGTTCTTCAGGGAACTTTAATATTGAATTAGGCTAAGGGCAGTCAAATGGCATTTCCACTCTAGGCGAGAGTTACTTAAAATGTCAAGAAGCACTTCTTGAGATCGTGTTCCGTCTAAAAATTTTGTGCCGGGCCTCTGTTCAATGTCTGAAGCTATCACACATTCTTGCCCCTGCATCACTAGAGAAAGCTGAATAATAGCTCAGCTACAAACTGTATTCAATGCTTTGAAAGTGGTTCCAAGGATAAGGAAGTAAAGGCTTTACTTCTACATGCCAAACAGTACAAACCTGATGCGCACCACAGTCAAACCCCACCTGGAGTTGCTCCGCCCCACTCTGTTCAGTGGCCCAGTTAGACTGCATGTTGATGTTGGCCGAGACCTTCGAGGCCAATTCAAAAGGCTAATCCAACCAGACGACCAGGCACTGAGTAAACGGAAGATAAACATTAAGCCACCTTTACCAGAAAGACACGTCAGATTGCTTTCAACAGCGTCATTAAAGGAATGATTGAGGCCATCTGTGAAAATCAAACTCATATTTATCTATATCTTGAGAGAGGGGGACAATGGGACTGGACCTCACCATACATCTGCATTCATTTGCCTGAACATACAGTTTCACCTTCAACCTATTTATGCTTGATGTGTAATGTAACCAGTTGATGTTGTCATATTCATATCATATTCATTCAGAGCGAATGCTATTATTTACATTTCTCATTTTAAAATGTGAATTTCAATCTATTTAGATCAAACCCATTAAAGTAGGTCATTTTTGAACTAATTGGACGCTCTATCTAAGGGACGAACTAGGAATGTGTGCTGAGAAATGTTCCATATTCCAACCATAATCCATGTTTAAAATATGGATATTTGTTCAGCAGATTAGTAGATGTCTGCTCTGTATATTTAGTGTCAGTTAATGGCGAATATTAATCTAACATGATGGAACTTCTCTTTAGACGAAAATTTTTCAAACCCACACTTGGACTCTTGATGTTTTCGTTGGAAAATCCCTTTAGGATAAATAACTGTTTAAATAACTCAGCAACTCTAATCAAACACGTTCTTGTTTCAAAGCAACACTTTGAGAATATATTCCTGATGAACCCACTCCTTTTTGTCCTTTAGAACAAAAAGTTGTATGGAGTGAATGTATAGAACATAGTATATGGCATACATCCTACATATTCCTCAGTGCAACATTCGTGCATCATGTCGCTAAACGTTGTACTTCAACCACAAATGTAAATTCACATTCTTAGGATTTTGTTATGGGAGAGTAGCTGTACTGGCTGTGTAAAGCTTCCATACTGGAATTTCTTCCCCTCCTCAGTGCGTATCCACTGTTTTGACTGTTGCCCAGCATGTATGTGCATGTTCCCCATGTGCATGCTGTTTTCAACCATTTTATCCATAGGCCTACTGTTTTCTTTGCATTTGATTTGTGTAGTTTGTTTATTTGTATTCATCCATTTCTTTTTTATATTCACAAGCCACTTTCTTCGTGCTGATCTCCACATCGCTTGCCCCAGCAATGATACGGTAGAGCAGAGGCTACGAGGAGCCCCAGTGGAAATGATACTGTGTGAAATTCTCAGGACTCTTTGGGGAAGCATTACAGACCACTTACCATATTTAATCCATCAAATATGACTGGAGCGCTTCGCCGGATATACACCCTGCCTTTCCTCAAGTCAAATGCTAGCCATACTCAAAGCAAAATGTTAATTTGTAATAGTAGCAATGAAATGGGGTGTGATGTGATCATCTGTGACCTCATCCTTGCCTGTTTTGCATTAAGTATACTTTTGCATGCTTTCATGTTGCCGAAAAACAAGTATATTATCCACATGTTGGTAATAAGTCACATGGAACTCCTTTTGACAATACAACCTCAACAACGACTCAAGTTCAATACCCTCACATATGCGGGAATGACTGCGGGTCGTTTGTTGAGCCTCAGTATCTGCCATATGTCCTGCAGTGTGCTCCAGGATTTTCTCCTCATCTTTTAATTTTGCTAGCAGTGGGAGTGTTTCCTTCCTGTCAGGGTAATGACATGTTAACGTCTCCTCTGCTCTCTATAGCGGTCCTTCACCACAGATGTCTAATGACTGCATCAGTATATATCACTGGCTGATGGATGCCTTCAGTGTTCTCACCAGCGTGCCTTGAATAACGTTCCCGGTTACCAGCATCCTTGTTGGAAGCCCTGATTGGCATGCGGGCAAAGGTCTGAATGCATCAATTATAACTCGGGTAGTTAAAGGCCTAATCTACTTTGCCCCGAGAGAACTACCTACACGATGGGTAGGAAACCAAAAACAAACTCTGTTTGTGGTTTTATAGAAGAAACTGAATCTAGTAAGGGGTCGTTCATGTGTTAGTTGCTTTATATTCAGTGTTTTGCTTTCAAGCTGCATACATCCCAATTTAATAAATAAAATAAAATGCAGACGTATGCATATCATATTCTTGAAAGTGCGAGGACAAAATAAGTAAGCCTATTTCTTATACAAAGAGGGCTTGCCTTAAGTCTATAAGAATATTTATCTGCATAAGTACATGCAATGAAAAGCAGGACATAAGGTAATCTGTTCAAAAATGCAGTTACTTTTATCCTTGTGCGTGTTTGCTTTCTCGATAGGTGAGCTCATCACATAAGGGTGAATCTCAAAGACTCCAGACAGTCGTGTCTGCACTTTATGTCTAGAATCTAGATACAAGTAGAACATCAATTGGCATTGAAATAAAAACGCATTTTTGCTACCGAGCATCTTTTATATTTGTATTTAACCTTTATTTATTCAGTTCTCATTGTGATGAAGCACCTCTTGCAAATGCATTACGCTCTAGCTCCCTCTTGTGGCCACAGTCAATCATGAAGCAATAGATCCTTACGGGCTTACGGGCCCTAGGCTATTTCTATATATGGCTTTCGAATATATTCAATGCCTTTGCTACTGTTCCCGTCCTCTAGTGCTCATCCATTTTTTCATATTTCATATTATTTTATTTCATTCGTCAGACTTTAAATCAACATTCATATTCAGGATTCATCCTATTCATCAAATAAAAAAATACAACTGGCCGATAGCCCAATGCGAGCCAACACTCTGGAAACGGCCCAGTTGTATGCCTATATAATTCGGAGTGGAACGTCATCTCTGAGTGGCATATTTGTAATAGCGTCATTATTATTGTGGGAGACAAAAGAGATCAATGAGTTCTATACACCCGTGCTAAAAGCATAGCCCCAGTGCTAGTGGTGAGTCACATTGCTGGCGTAGGAGTTAAGTTTAACTTCACCTTGAATGTATTTGGTTTATATAAAGGGGGAATATAGGCCTATATATGTTTTGTTAAGAACATTGAATTTAACTCTTCCTTAATAGCTCTCCACCCCCAGGTCTATTAAAGTTGCTTATTGAAGATTTTCATGTAAATAAGTGTATTTTAAGTCATTATCTATCGCCGAATGAGGTAATACAATGGTGATTGAGCCTAGGGCCCGCTGATGAAAGCCCTTGCATTTGCGGTAATATGTATGATTCGAACTGAGTTTTGCTATCGACATTTGTGTCTTTGAGGAAATTACCGCTTATCTCTAAAGATGTTGTCAAAGAGAACAAAAAGGCAATCGTCGAAACCACTACTTTAAAGGTAGGGTTAGGGAATTAATTTCAAAGTATTTTTTGTCATATTTCTCGAAATTGTCTTTAGGCCTACATCCCGACAGTAATCAATAAATCAATTGCACTGACAAAAAAATAAATAATAATAGTGTCGGTCGTAGACCTGTAATAATTCCTCCCGAATTATACGATTGGCTGGCTTACCTGTCTGTCTCTTACCTACCCAGCTACCTGCGTGCACTCTGCCCGTGCACTCATTGCGCATGACCGGAGTTTTCCACAAGGCCATGGAGACCTAGGGCCTCTGCGAATAGTCAAATCTCCTAACCTTTATGCCTCCTTTACTTAACCTTTATGGAAAACGTCATCGGGTCAAGGAGAGATGAAAAGGTGCTTCCTTCGAACATAGGAAAAGACAGCACTGTTTAAAATGAATTCGAATCCACTTTTCCTAACCAACGTCGTTGCACGACGGCGAGTATTGCTGACGTTAGTCTCTAGCGTGAAACTACTATTTCCCGAAGATGGACTACAACAAGCGCTCGTTCGATCCATGCGTACTTCACGTAGAGTCGGTAAACTTCGTCGGTGGCAAATTCCTTTAAATATTGCCGCCGTAAAGGATTATGGGATACCACTATCTCCTTTCCTTTCATAACGGTTGCTCGGGAGTAACCTATGGTAAAGGAGGGTTAAAGGATGCATCGAGGCTCCTTTCCTAAGCATTTTTAGAACCACCTTTCCTCCAAGTACTTCCGGGTCATCTCGTTAGGAAAGGAAATTTCCAATGCAAAAAAGAGAATTCTTAGAGGCCCCTATTGCTAAAGCTAGCGAGCTTGTCACATGTTTTGGGGGAGTGGCTTAGGAGGGAGGCCTGAAGGGAGGTGTGGGATTTTTGTAAAAAATGTATAAATAAGATTAGATCTGACAGAATTGTATAAATCCCAGTGGTGAGATTTCCATATTGCAGCAGGACTCAGAGAGGTGGACGATTTGTTCAAGTGTGTGGTTCCTCATATTAAACGGGTTGACAGGAGACTTCTGAGTACACTCTGCAGCAGAGGAAGCTCTCGCTGCTACAATCAACTGCTTTTAGGTAGGAGTTAATTACCCGATTTCAGTTGCGGATGTTTAATAAAAGCCCAAACAAATAGTTTAGTGTACTTTACCTAAATGTTCACACACTGAGACATGAAGCAGAACAATAAAGCGATAACACACTGGCCTATTAATGACTAATGTAATTTGAGATTTAAATGGGCCAATTATGATACAGGGGGTTTGTAAAACTCCACGCTGTGAGTGTCTGACACCACTTGTTCAGCTTGATACTGGCATGCTCACATAAAATGTTAATTAACCTTTATCTGCCCTTACGCTCCTTTCATTTATAGTATTCACACAGCCTATCTATGGTGACAGCCTCTCGCTTAATAAGTCTCCTCTTGTAATGGAGGTGTAGCCCACAAGTAAAATACCAAGCAAGCCTACATGTTCACAAAGGGCTCAAAAAACTACAGACATAACCTGTGCCATTCAAATCTCTAAAACACATAGGGCCTATGATGCAATTAAAATATTTTTTTATCGACTACTCACCTATAGACAAATGTACAGGAACTAACTGTATATCTTGAGTTAGAACCTCAGAAGACTCATTCAACATCGTACAGAAAGCTATGAGGATCAGGACCCATGATTACCTGTTCACTATTTTGTCACTATTTTGTCATTTATCAGACTACTTTTTATCCAAAGCGACTCACCGTGAATTATAAGACAGGTGTGTAAGGAACTTGTAGCGGTAGGGGCTAATCTTACCCAACGATGCCTTCAGGCTAGGCTAGGATCAGGCCCAGTAGGGTTAGGAGTTAAACACCCTAACCCCTGAACAATCGTCCCCTGTATCCCATGGGCAGGGATGCAAGGGTAAAGCTGTCAGCAGGATGCAATGCAACCAGGCTGATTTCACAAGCAATCTGTTAACTTGCTATGGAGTGCATCACTCAATCCACTAATTACCTTCTGTTGTTCTGAAACTGTGTAAATGGAGATGAATTGGAGTTGTACTAATGATAGCCACGTGGAGCACATTCATGGTTAATGGATCGCATTCACGCATTTACTATGCTTTAATAACGAGCCTGCTCGCCACATGAAAAAACTGTCTTACTCTAGGAGACGGGTTTGACTCGAGCAACCGGACAACAGGATTGGAATAAGATGTCCGTCAGCTGACATAGATATCAAAAGAGTGGTTCAGGTCCTTGAGGAAAAGGATGACCTCACTGTGTGGCTGGCTTATTACCGGCCCTCATTCACACTATTTCTGCCTCTGAGCAGATGTTAGAAAGTGCAGTGGGGACAATATGAACTGATCACTACATGACTCAAGTCAATCCAACCCTTTTGGATCAGCGATCAGGGGTGAAAACGTGGTGGCCAACGGTGGGAGTTGGTCAGCAGTGACTAACCAATATCAGATTTTTTTAGGCTGCTTCTTCAGCACCTGCAGACACCGTGTCTCCTGTATTGACATGGTGCTTAATGTGCCAATGCCAGTGAAAGAGGTTTAAATGGATTGCCTTTCATTTCAGCCGACCTTTTGAGATATGCACATTAATATTTGGAAGAGAATTGAAGGCTGATTGGGATCTTCTCTACCGGTAAATTGCAGAAATCTAATTGTAAAATTCTTCTATGCAGAGCCAAGGCTGCAATTCATTCATTCAGCAACCGTCATTTATACTGTGGTCCACAAATTAAAGATGCATTTAGAATGCTAACAGTTACTTGTAAAATGTGTAATGGGACATATTGACACTTCAGGGATAGTTGGGATTTTTGTATCAAGTTGGTTTGTATAAACGCTTCGTATGACACTGATAATCTCCTGTTGGACGGCTTGCTCCAACACACAATCTTATTTGCATATGGTCTAAACTCAAGCTATATGTATATAGACAGTATATATATGTAGTCCCATGTATGGAACAGATGTTCCCGAGCCTCAATCCATATGGCTCTGAAACATCTGTGCCTTGAAGGATGACATCGGACATCAGTCTTTGTGTACAAACAACCACCGTATCCTTTGGTCCAAGGTACACAGGCAGGTAAAAAAATTAAACTGAAGGCTGGGTTATTCATCTTCTTGAGCTGACAGAAACAGTAGGTCCTCACTAAAACCTCCCCCGCACATTTATTCTAGACCCTGCTAAGATCAAATAAAAGTTAATGCTTTTGACTTTTCAAATATTGAGAATTGCATAGCAAGCCTATCTAGACCTTTCCCTAGGTGTGGATAACTGTTGCAATGAATATTTAACATAGAAAAATGTCTTGAATTACTCGTGATGTCACTAGTAGCATGCTCCACAGATAAAACCAATTGCATGGCCCAAATATGCTTTCATAACACATGGCTCTCAATGGAAATGCAGACGAATTTTGCATGGAAATAAAAAGTCCTTCTTAAATCTCACAAATACAATTGAATATGTAACAGGGCTCTCACCAGGGGCATGCAAATGTATTCAAAGTATCAATCTATCAGATTGAATCTCATTGCATTTTCATGATAAACGAAATGCCCAGAGAGAGAGAGAGAGAGAGAGAGAGAGAGAGAGAGAGACAGACAGACAGAAAGACAGACAGACAGAGAGACAGAGACAGAGACAGAGAGAGAGACAGACGGACAGACAGAGAGCTAGAGTCCTCTTTGAGAATAACTTCCTGTTCTTCAACAATTGCTCTCCAACCATTCTCTGTCGCCTTACCAAGGTCTATAATTCAGCCAACATCCACAGTTCCTCTGCAAAGGCACCAGTATAAGGAGACAATCTTCTAAATGTCAAGGTAACGAATTCCATTACATGCATCTAAGAATATCCCAGAGGGGAGGATCAGAGAAGGCGCACTGTTTAACACGTGTGGATAAGCAAGATGTGACATGCAATAAAACAGAAGTCGCAAACACAAAGCTGTGATTATCTTATTTCCTGAGTGCGCACTATCCAGGAGGACAGATAGTTTCCAAAGCAGTCTTTTTTGCTTCCTCACGTTGTCAGGCAATTAAAGAATACATTCTAACTAATTATGAAAATATATTCAAATTAATTCAAATGTCACAATCATTTCTGGGGGGACAGGGTGTTATATTACCACTGCTCTATTACATTTATTTTAGACATTGATTCTCTTTTGAAGCTGAGCAAATACGGTCATATTTCTACTTAATACAGTGCGAAATTGCGTTCCAACTCTTACTATAAGAGGCTC
>OMKX01105270.1:4507-14542 GCA_900302425.1 Brosme brosme
TTTACATATTCATACTATTCAGTGTGGTTGCAAAGCAAGCCACACTATTGTTATTCTGTGTCTTATTACTTGCACTGCTGCAAGCAGGGCAAGTACTGTTCTCTTGGATTACTTATGATTATTATAAGTGTGAATGCTGATGCAGCAGCATTCATTGTCTCTCCCTCTCTGTATCTCTCCCTCTCTCTGTCTCCATCCCTCTCTCTCTTTCTTTTTCTCACTCTCTCTTTCTGTCTCTATCCCTCTCTCTAAGTCTCTCTCTCTACATCTCTGTCTCTCTCTCTCTCTCTCTCTGTCTCTCTTCTTCTATCTCTTTCTGTCTATCCCTCTCTTTCTGTCTCTATCCCTCTCTCTCTGTCTATCCCTTTCTATCTCTTTCTTTCTCTCTCTCCCTCTCTTTCTGTCTCTATCCCTCCCTCTGAGTCTCTCTTTCTACCTCTCTGTCTCTCTCTCTCTGTCTCTCTCTCTCTTCCTCTCTCTATCTCTCTCTCCCCCCCTCTTTCTGTCTATCATTCTCTCTCTGTATCTATCCCTCTCTATCTCTCTCTTCCTCTCTCTGTCTATCTCTTTCTCTCTCCCCCCTCCCCTCTCTGTCTCTATCCCTCTATCTCTCTCTTCCCTTCTCTCTCTGAATCTATCCCTCTCTTTATCTTTTTCTGTGTCTCCCTCTCTCACTACTACAACTACCACTACTGCTACCACTTATGCCATGCTGCTACTACTAGCACTCACATTCGCCCTCTCTGTCCCTGTACCTCTCTGTCTCTCTCCCTATCGTCTCTCTCTCTCTCTCTCCCTATCGTCTCTCTCTCGCTCTCTCTCTCTCTCTCTCTCTGTCCATATCAAAACCCTCTTAGATCAATCGACCCCTTAGATCAATCTAGGCTCTTCCCGTCGTTCACGTTGTGTGTACATTGAGCACACACACACACACGCAAACATTCTTTGTGTCTGCGAGCAAAATAGTTATTGATTGCCTGACTTTTAATTAATAATCAAGGAAGGTGCGTCAATCGACTTCCTTCTCCAGTCTTTGAGACACCTCTGAGAGACACGCACGATGATACTGAGACAAACGGCGAGGTACGCGCGTTGATTCTGCAACACAGAGAAATACATTGGTATTTGACCTGCTCTTTGGTCCAACCTGCTCTTTGGATTGACTTCCAATACTCATTTGCTGGAGTTTCTACATTCGTTCTACATTTGTTGGGTGAGTTTGAAATGAATAACGCCAAGCTATGCTAAAATATGTTGCTGCTGATTTAGCATAGCTTGGTGCTACACATAGGACATCACTGGTGAGGCATGTTTGTAAAAAATAGATTTACATTTTTCTGACTGCACTTCATCACTTTCTTTCCACAGGTTCAATTTAAGTTTTGTTTTTTTGTTGCATTGTTTTCTCATTTAAAGTTGCTGTGATGTTTATAGCTTCAATTTGGTTTCTTGTCATAACATTTGGTTTTATAGATTTAGAGAGTTTAAGATGTTAAAGTTAGAGTTAAAGAGTTTTGGAGATGGTAGCCTAAAGTTAAAGCGTTGAAGATGGTTAAGTTAAATAATGTGTTCGTGAGTGCACGTTTAGATCATGAATATTAACATATTGCCATCCTGTGTTACGTAAATACAGACATGCTTTTCTTCCGACGCGCACACAGCCTAGCGCTTTTTCCCCAAACTGCAGATATCACAGCCTGATAAGTTGCAGAATCTGTAGTTTGGGGATTATAGGAATTTATCAGCGAGTGGGTGGCTCTTAAAAGAGCGTTTGGTGCAGACATTGCGGTTGATAAAAGGGACTTGGGTGCAAACAGTGGGCGGGTGCTTGTTCGCTGGAACTGGGAGGCAAGTGCTGTCTTGATGTTTCCAAGGAGCAGCCGATTCCCACTCAAATGTGTCCCATCTCTAGACAACATGCAACCACACGCATTTTCTTCAGAAAATACACGTGCGGCGCCATGTCTAGTTGGTGCATGTGTGTTTTGCTATATACATGATCATATCGCTGCTTTGTCTCTGTGGAGACAGCGCACCAACCCCTCTACCCAAGCCCCGCCCCCTGGAACCACGGAGCCGTCAAATTTCAGACATCAGAATGAATAAAATTAACCGCCTCTGCGTGTAGGGTCCGGGAGGGTAAATTGGGGTGCTAGCTCAAGCAGGCAATTTACCTCGGGCAGTGTAAACGCGCTGACCGTGCCGCGAAAAAGGCGTGCATAAGACGGCATATTTGGCAGTGTAAAAACGCCTAAAGAAGTTGAAAGATGGTGCGATCTACGAGAGAGACGCAGAGGAACTGTCCTTACGAGGCTTTTGTCGGGATAAAAAACAAGTGGTCTGCAAAATAAAGAATATGTTGGCGTTTATGCACTTGTAAATAGTTACTCGCGTTTGTAGCCTACGCTCAGACGTGAACTCATTCTTGCATGCGGGTGTCTTCATTCATAAAAAAATAAAAACATTCGGGAGTATGCAAATTATTCTAAAGAGGTCTAGGCTCCGTGCGCAGCCCCGCCTTCTCCAGTGAACCAAGAAAGTCGCGCCGGGGATTTTACCCCCTCGGTTTTACACAGGAAACTTGAGATAAGACGGTGAAATCGCCGGGCGTGCCAAGCCGCGACCGAACCGGCTTGGCAGTGTAAAAAGGCCTACTATCCGAATAACGATACAAATTAAACATCAGTATATCAACCTTAGGAGAATTTATTTACGTTAAGTATAATGCTTCTAAACAACTAGAGATACAGACAAACATAACATAATAAAAAATGATCGGGGGGCTAAAAACGAGATGACTTTTCTCATTACAGGGGGTCCCAGCATCCAGGATGAATTTTAGCGACCAGTCTGACACGTGGCACAAGAGCATCCTCGACTCATGTCCTATAGACCTCTACGAAGAGGTCTTCAAATACCCGGTGCCCATCATCTACTCTCTGCTCATCTTGTCCGGCCTCTCGCTGAACGCCATGGCGCTTTTCTTCATCACGTTTCGCACAAAGCGCTGGAACCCGTCCACCATCTACATGCTCAACCTGAACGTGTGTGACACCATGTACCTCTTAACGCTGCCCCTCCTCATCTACAACGAGATCAACGACTGGCCCTTTGGCGAGCCCACCTGCAAAATTTTCATCTTTCTTTCCTACGCCAACCTCTATGGTAGGCAGTACGCGTAGTAAACTGTATTTGGGCTTTCTAAGTCTCTTTGTTGTATTATGATGACTAAATAATAACTACATCTCAAAGCACTGAAATAGTAGCTTACATCCAAACCAAGTGTGTGCTTAATTCAACACAGAAGAGCTGTGTTGAAATGTGTTGAGAAATGCAAGTCAGAGATGTGCTCAGAAAACTAGAGGGGTTGACTACGTAACATTGTGGCCCCAAAATACAACACATGACCACATTTAAATTGTTAAACTCTTATGATTAGCACAGAATGTAATCATGTCCCATCACATGCTAAAACAGGTTGGATGCATGCTACTGCAGTGTAAACACACCACCTGTGCCTACAGGCTCCATTCTCTTCCTGTCTGCCATCAGTCTGCATCGCTTCATCGGTATCTGCTACCCGGTCCGCTCCCTCAGCTGGAGCAGCACTCGACGTGCCAAGCTGGTGTCCGTGGGCGTGTGGGCCTGTGTGCTCTCCAGTCAGGCACCCCTTCTCTACTTCTCTGGGACCGGGTGAGGAACACACACACACGCACACGCACAGTGGAAGGCAATGCCCTGCATAAGGGAGTGTTATTATGTTAAATGTTACTATACAACCGAAGTGGCTAATGGAAAGCAAATGCTAACCAGCAAACTCCCCTTCTGAACACGCAGTTGTGAATTTGGAATTAAACAACTCGACTGAATCTTGGCAAGATAGGCAAACGCCAATTTACAGATATCTCGGCAGTGAGGGTTTAGCATCTCTCTCAAGGATGCAAAAGGTAGGAAGACATTGGGGATCGAACTCAGTAGCTTTTGGTCTGGGAGTTGCCTACCCTATAGTCAGTAGTTATGGGTCCCTAAGAAAGCTTTACTTGCATCCAACCACAATTCATCTGTTGTTTACCAGGAAGTACGGCAAAAGCATTGTGTGCTTCGAAGTTGCGAACGAGGAGCACGTCGGTGTCTTCCTGGTCTACAGCTCTGTGATCTCCGTAGTCATGTTCGCCCTGCCCTTGATGGTGGTGATGGTGTGCTATGGCCTGATGGTGCGCAAGCTGCTGGAGCCCAGCTGGGGATCGGGGGAGGGCGAGCAGGGGCTCCGGGCGGCCCACCGCACCAAGCAGAAGTCGGTTAAGATGATAATCATCGTGCTGGTGACGTTCATACTCTGCTTCCTGCCCCATAACATCTCCAGGAGCCTTTTCTACTCCGCCAAGTACATAATTCTTAAGTACCGACAGCAGGTCAGTGCTGCACACATCCTTTATTCAGATACATGACACACAGGATTTGTTTGAAATCAGATAAATGTGTCAGTTTAAATCTACACTATGTATTTTTCCCCGTTAGCAACCTGTCATGGCTTGAGTTGTAGCTACAGATATAGCTATATGATTTTCAGAAGAGAATAAAATGATTTGAAGAGAAACATTTGCTGGACGGATTAACCCATGGATTGGCACGTTTTATTCTTGAGAGATTTTCTAGTTCCTATACTTATTTCATGTTTAATGCCGTGTTTTCACGAGATGACAAGTGATTGGTGATTGACAGTGCTGTAGTCAAGACAACCTTTGTCGAGTCCAAGACAAGTCCAGGACCAGGGCTTGTCGAGTCCGAGTCAAGACCGAGTCCAAAGAGGTTTGCGTCCAATCAAAACCGAGTCAGGACTGAGACAGAAAAAAAATTATCGTCTTCGAGACCACTTACTGACCTGTTTATAATTTTTGTGTGATGCTAGAGACACAGTATATATTCTATTTTAAGATCATAATTTTGCACTATTATTTGTAATGATCAAAAAGCAAGTGCAGTGTAACAACACAAATGAGATCAAATTAGGCCATATTATTTACTTTAACTATAGCCATTTCACTTGATATCATACTCAACACTCTCCAAAGACAAAACAGCATGTAACCCCCACCCCGAGGGTGTTGTACCGTATTTGTGATGATCAAAAGCAAGTGCAGTTTAACCACACTTTAGGATCAAATTAGGTCATTTCGTCTACTTTAAGTATAGCCTTTTCTCTTAAGTCACGTAAAGCTGAAGTGAATGAAAACGATGAGTAGCATGGATCATGCATCGCGCGCAGAACGTGCGATTGGTTACCAGGCGACCAATGTCAATGCCCGTTCTATTTTGAATTAATTAAACCAATACCCGTTTTCTGAACAAGCTCGCTTAATCATAGATAGATAGATCTCGAGACCAACTAGAATATTGTTGAGACCAATGGCCGAGACAAGTCCGAGTGAAAATACAAGCGAGTCCGAGACAATAAAAAAACGTCTCGAGAACTACAGCCATGGTGATGACAACACCTGCCACTAACTCTCACTATCCCGAGAGCCATGCCTCTCTTCTCATTCATATGAAGTGGTTCAAGCACGTTTTATTTTGATCTTCCTTCTGTATCTCTGGATCAGATGACCTGTGAACGTCTGTACGCGTCCATCATAGCCTATGAGGTGACCTGGCTGATGGCCAGCGTCAACAGCATAATGGACCCCATCCTCTACTTCATGACTGGCCAAGACTTCCGCAAAACCATGAAGAAGAAGAAGAAGAAGAAGAAGCAGAACAATGCTGAAAACGTCCTTCCAGAATGTGCAAATACAGCGTTGACGACACTACTGTGATATTTTACCAGATTCTACCTGATCTAAAAAGCCTCGTCCTCTATGAAAAAGCTCTATGACCAGAGCCGTGCTAAAACACTGGTATGGTAGCAAATCACAGCCATAATTGTTTTAATTTTAAAAGCCATTGTATTTTGAATCAGGAAATGTTAACACATTTGAATTCATTATGTTGAACTATGTACATATTATACTTTGAAAACAAAGTAATATGTTTGTTTTGTATTCACCTCTTTGCCATGTTTGAAATTCAAACATGGCATTTCAAGAAAAAGATTCAAGTTGCAGATATTCAAAACAATATTCATAACACATTCAAGTGGTCAAAATATGGTCTGTCAGTCACATAATCAAAGGAAACAGCTCGAGATTTGAACCCAACATGGCAAACATGGAGAACTATCGGTAAGTTGTCTGGTTTGAGTCACTTAGGCCTATCTACATTAAAACTCTGAGCTTAATAAGCACAGGGGTGTTTAGCTCTTCCTCGGGGATGGTCATAACTATAGGCTAAATATTGAATTTATCAGGTCCAGTGGTTTTAACCTGTGATCTATCCCTAGATCACAAATCTAGGTGTTTTCACCTAGATTTCATGTCCAAATACATCAGCATAATTATTGTTACGCGCCTCCTCTTTTGCTTATTCCTCCTGCTTTATTCTCTTCTCTGTCTCTCAGGTGTTCCTGATTTCGGGGGTGGAGCTACTACTACTACTGCCGCTACTTAAGGCGTGGCCTGTGCGCCCACACGGGTCTCTCACTATTGGCAGCTCCTGGCCGCTGGCCTGTCGTTCGGTTGTCACTTGTCCTGAGCTGTTTGGGTTCCGTGAATGGAGGGCTGTTAGTATAGGCTCTTTTCGTGTTTCTGTTGTTAGTTAGAGAGCCTGGGAATTGTAGGTTAGGAGGAGGAAGTCCTGGCTTCGACGGCCCAATGCGCGTCTGGCCCAGGCTTCCTCCACCCTTTTGTTTTGGGTTAAACAGTCCTCCAGTTGTTGGAGTTTGGGAACGGCATAGTGTCATTACTATTTAAACTTTAATTCTGGTTCGGTGTTTTTTTCCTGTCATTTTACTGGCTGCTGAACCACGAGTCGTGTTATAAAGGGTGGCAGTAACAATTATAAATACATATATTGTTGCATTATAAAACCAATTGATGCTCGCTTATGTTAATTAATTGCACTATTTTTTGTATTACATTTTTGTAAATGTATAAATTAGCATTTGTGGTCACAGCGCTACAAAACTTTTTGGAGACCTCCGTACTTCCGGTCTACATATGTGTATTTTATTTGACAACTCCCAGGTGTTCAGGTTTGGAGTGGTTGATTTTAGCGTTTTTGCCCCATTCACTTTCAATTTGAAATTTGAATATTATATTAATTTAAAAAAAGTACACATTGTTTTTTTTTACTCTTAAAGAAGACGATATATGCAAGATATTTTTTACCTTCAAAACTCTAGTGGCAGATAATTACCGAAAATGAGGCGGAATAAAAATAATAAAAAATAAGACACGATGATAACAATAGTCTGGCTTGTTTGTAACCACAATAATAAAAAGAAACATAAAAATAGTGAGGCTTGCTTTGCGACCACACTACTCCGTTCATTTTCGATTTCCAAGGGGCATCACCAACATGTGCGGACAAAAATGCCTCTGGACGCAATTGGATAGGCCTCAACCAATCATGGCAACGAAACTGGTGACGCAGCACTGAGCGACGAAAAAAATACATCTTCTCAAGAAAAGCTTTAAGTGCAGTCTTTGTTCTTATTTTACTGAAAATATAACATCCAGTTTGTTTAATACTGTCTCGATTGCACGACCAACAGACCGTTTTATATCAGCAGCCATATCCCGCCTCATATTAGATAAACGGTTGTGATTGGTCGGTCTATCTCGTACGTGGCAGAAATATTTTTGTATGGGAGGTGAGCCAGACAGTCAAATGAACGGCGAGGTGGTGACCTTAATGGACTCGAGTCCCTTCAAGTTGTCCATTGATTATGAGGTTATCTTCTCTAGGTAGCGTTCAAGTACAGCATATGTTCACCTGGGGGCCCACAATGAGAACAAAGACAATCAAATGGGAAACGGCCAGGGTTGGAAATGCAATATTCTTGTCATCATTTAATTGGTATATTGGCTATTGTGTGACCCTAACCCATCCTTTAACAGAGTCACTCTCGGCCTCGCCACGTCAAAGAAATCAAATTCATTGTTATCTCATTTCATGAGAATTCGTGCATGTTTTGTGTAATGATGTTTGCCTAGTGAGCATTGCACCACTGGGCCAAGTGGATGTTACGGTTACATAAATCAATATAGAGCAGAGTGCAAGGGAGTCGACCGGCTCAACTGTGCTCACATGGGGGCCTTGAGGTTGCTCAACAGCACTCAGGCAGGCACTTAGGCAGGAAAGAGAATTGCAATGAAAAGAGACGTCGGAAGAGAAGAGGGTAGTATTATGGGATGTACCTCCTTGAGACTCTTGAGCGTGAGGAGAAGGGATCCCCGCCAAAAAGAGAGTTCCAGGGCTCCTGATTGGACATCTTGGTTTCCACGGTGACAGGTCTGTTCTCTGTAATCTGGGCAACTTAAAAAAAAAAAGTAAAGAATTGAACGACTTCGATAGGTAGTTATGTGTGTGGACCTCTGTTTTATGTATGTTTAACACAAGCTGTTTGCATTTGTGAGGATCCAAGTGTGTGCTGCTTTCTCTTCGGTGTGTATGTTGGGCTGTGCCTCACTAGGACATGTCTCACCTTCCCACAGAGAGCACCGTGGGCTCTCCCTCTCTCTCCTCCACCTTCTGTGGTCGCGCCATTGGCTGGTGGTGGTGTGGTCTGGGGGGAGGGGGTCTTCTTGGGGTTGGGATCCTCTGATGCAGGGGGGCCTCTGGGCGTGGGTCTGGATGGGATGCCCATGGCTCTGCTAGTCCTGTCTGATGTGCTTGGGTGGCGGTTGAGAGCAACGCCCTTAGCGCCTTCGCAAAGGTTGGGACCTCTGACTTGAAGATGTGTACCTGGTCGTAGAGGCTGTGCTGCTCTAGGGTGGGGTGGTGTACAAGAAAAGCATTCATGGCACAGTCTCAGGTCTCAATGAGTCAGACGCAAAGAAGGCCACAGGAAGGTCCAAAGGAGAACAACCAGCTAAAAAAGCCACAGAATCTAACTAAATGGGTGTGATCCTGAAGAGTTTTAATTAATGGGAGGAGATTTAAATTGTACTGACAACGATGGCCTTGACAGAAACCACATAGAACCTCATGCTCCCTCTAAGCGTGCCATGGCTGAGCTGAGAAGAACACAATTGATGTGTGGAGGAGGCTCAACAGTGATACAAGACAATACACCTGGGCACACGGCAGAGACACTTTTATTTATTGGGCTAGGCTGGACAGTTTTTTTTTTAAACATTTTAATATTTTTAAAATGTGTAAAATAATGCCTGTATGTTTCACTGATCATTCTTTAGTAACATGTAGTGTTTTAATTGGGAATTTTCGACCAAAGAGCGCCTATTGGCATTTTAACACTGCATTGTGTGTGATCAAAATGTTATGGAAGCTTTTAGATTATTTTTTACTGGTTTTAGAAGCAGGAAGAAACATGTTACCTCACTAAGACTTGCGACTGTGGGAAAGTAGAAATCAAGCAGATCTCTCAGCAGTACACTCTAAATGCCACAAGGGACATCACCAGATCTATGGAGGCTCTAGAGATTGAGATAGTGGAACTGCAGAATTTAATAGAATCCACAGGAAATCGAGGAAATATTACAGTTCTCAAAACAAAGGAAAACGCTCACTTGGCACTAAAGTACAGGGAGTTCCTGGAGGATGGTGATGCCTGTGTGACATTGATCTCCTTTAAAAAGTCAACAATTTTTACTCTTCAAACCAAAAGCGGAGACCCTGAACGTTCCAACAAGGATTTACTTGAGTCATATATTTATATTTGAATTGAGACTAGCCCTAGTTAAAATACATCTAGCAAAACAAGAGGTATTGTGATGTAGTGATTGAGTATAGTTATTATTGTATTTTTATTTGCATCTGTTGATTAGCCTACATTAATATACATATACATACATACACACTGTGGTAACCATGCTCCGTGACACTCCCGCCTTCCCCTATTAACACACGTCAAGCTGTTCAAGCCATGAACGAGTTGAACGGGTTCCGTGAGCTCTGGAGGAAGTTCTGGCTCCGTCA
>OMKX01105344.1:2799-15126 GCA_900302425.1 Brosme brosme
CTCGCGCTCTTCATAGCCGAGTGCTCCTGTAATCACTCCCTCCTCTAACGACCCATTTGCCCATAAGCACCCCGGAACGCGCCGGCGTTGAACACACACAATCATGCGCCCGCGACGGCGACCTCATCGTTGAGCATCACCGTGCCGCTGATTCACTCCACTGCATCGTTTCCGTGGCGATCGTCCAGAGATGGCTTTACGGGCCCTGTTCACCTGGCGGCCATCTTGGTTCCAGAGGCTAGCAGGCTGATGGCACTGAAGGCAGAATTCCACATTCATAAATACAAAGTGTTTATTCAATGTGGATTTAAAGCACTGCCTCCTCTTTCACAGAAGCCACTACGGCTCTTCAAAGGGAAGCTCGTCTGTTTTGTACAACAAAGAACCTCAAAGACCCCAGACCTCTACGCAAATCAGAAAATACAAATTAGGATCCAACCTCATGTTTCAAACAAACCTACGAGAGAGAAAGAGAGAGGGAGAGAGAGAGAGAGAGAGAGAGAGAGAGAGAGAGAGAGAGAGAAAGAGAGCAGGTGTTTCAGTTCGATCACCCTGGCTCTGGCGGCTGCTAAATAGTTGATGTTGTGATTACTGTGATGACGTAGTGGTGCATGCTGGGTAAAAGCCCTTGAGGGAGGTCCTGTTTCGGAGCACCGGTGTAGCAGCGCTGGTGGAGGATCTCAGGGGGGTTCCAGAGGCCAGAACGTCTGGAGAACCGTCTGAACGTTCAGGCTGGTGAGACTACGTCAGGTACTAAGAACACCACCCTGTTGAGACTACGTCAGGTACTAAGAACACCAGGCTGTTGAGACTACGTCAGGTACTAAGAACACCAGGCTGTTGAGACTACGTCAGGTACTAAGAACACCACCCTGTTGAGACTACGTCAGGTACTAAGAACACCAGGCTGTTGAGACTACGTCAGGTACTAAGAACACCAGGCTGTTGAGACTACGTCAGGTACTAAGAACACCAGGCTGTTGAGACTACGTCAGGTACTAAGAACACCACCCTGTTGAGACTACGTCAGGTACTAAGAACACCAGGCTGTTGAGACTCATCAGGTACTAACAGCACCACGTGTTGAGACTACGTCAGGTACTCAGAATGGAGAGGAAGTAGTGTAGGGGCGGGCTCTGAGTATGATCTGCTACATCCGGGCAGCTGTGGTCCCTCCTCCTCCCTATCCTACTGGCCTATGAAGGCAGACGTAGGGCCTCTACTCCACCTCAGGGTGGAGTAGAACGTCCCGGAGGGAGGAGAACTACGATAAGAAGGAATGTAATATCTGAAACATGTCACTGATACCCCGTCTGAAGAACCTCCCTCCCTCTCTCTCCCTCTCCCTCTCCCTCTCTCTCCCACTCGCTCACTCACTCACTCACTCACGGTAAAAGGTTGCATAGCAACAGCAGTGGTCTTGTCCCACAGGTTCTTGGGAGTATTGGTTTGGTGGGTTCAAGCCCAACCGAAGGTAACACAACAAGCAAAGTGGAAGTGAGAGCGCAGCGGCTTTGAGGAACCTCTGGCCCGCCCTCCTGTCCCTGTGAGGACAGAGTCATCTGCTTTGGGCTCAGCCTGTGAGTTGTCCAAGAGGTGAAAATGTATTTTGCGTAACACCGTTTTAAAAATTCTTCCCAGGCTGAAAACACTTTTAGCTGTCTCCCACACATGTTACATAAGATATTGATTCCAGCATGCCAAAATAGGAGGTCAAGAAAAAATGTTGTCTATATGATGTCGAACATTGCTCATAAACTAGAATTAGATCGCATATAATTATGCAGTGAAATTGGAAATAGTAAATAGAGTAAATATGGCAGGAGGTGACCGATATTTCTAAGCCCTTTTCATAAATATTTCACCCGCCCAAGCAATAAAAACGTTCTTGGGCTTTTAATTATGATGGATGCATTGATTTGTCTCTTTCCTAAAGAGCCGCAATGACTGTACATTTCTCAACACATGGAAATGTTCTTCAGCGACCAAACGTCAAGATGTCCTGTTTTTGTAACTCGACCACGAGCAGCTAACTTCATCTCCGTGATGAAGTCATTATAGTTCACCTTCTCCTGCTACTCCTAAACATCGCCACCCCCAACTTTCCCCTTGGAGACTCAAATGAGGAATGGCATTCTAAACTACCCCACTGATGGGCTGATGCTCTCTGGATCCCATCAAAGACTGCTGGGGTTGCAGGTCGCGGGCGGGGCTGGTTGGCAGGGGAAGATATGACAAGACTGATGAGGTTGCATTTTCTTGCTGTTCCTCTCAGCTCCAGCATTTTAACACCCTACCTACAGTCTGTTTAACATAAGCCTCTTATACACGGTATAAAATAAGGACCCTACCTATAGACTGCATAAAACAAGTACCCTATAGACTGTATAAAACAAGTACCCTATTGACTGTATAAAATACCCTACCTATAGACTGTATAAAATAAGTACATTACTTACAGACTGTATACAATAAGTACCCTAAAGACTATAGACTGTATAGAATAAGTACACTACATACAGACTGTATAGAATAAGTACCCTACCTATAGACTGTAAGAAAGTCACTCACTCACTCACTCATCTTCAACCGCTTATCCGGGGTCGGGTCGCGGGGGCAGCAGTTCTAGTAGGGGACCCCAGACTTCCCTTTCCCGGGCCACATTGACCAGCTCTGACGGGGGGATCCCGAGGCGTTCCCAGGCCAGTGTTGAGATATAATCTCTCCACCTAGTCCTGGGTCTTCCCCGAGGCCTCCTCCCCACTGGACGTGAAGAAAGTACACTAGATAACTAATGGTTATCTAAGTACCCTAAACGCCTAGTACCCTAACCATATACTTTATAAAGTAGCCTACCACTAGACTCTATAAAAAAGCTATCCTGCTGTATAATATAACTATCTTACCTTTAGTCTCTCTGATCCTAGCCAGGCAGCAGCGTGGCGTCAGCACAGCTACACATGACCTCCCCAAAGGGCCTGGCAGTATAGACCTGACTTAGTGACATAATGAGGGATCAGCCACTCAGCTGATGTAGAGAATCTGCATAAAGGACCTGGGAGAGAGCGGAGCGGTGTATAGATGTTATACAGGAGCGAGGGACGCCATAAGAGTTCTGCCTCATTAGATCCCCTCACTTCCGACATCACATGAATGAATATGAAATTGCCTTTGCCACAGAGTGATTGGTGGTCCGTGATCTGTGTCCACCACATGATAGATTGTACTAGTCAAGAATAGGCGAAATCAGTTTGGCCGTTCAGGCGTTTGTAGCACGAAGAGAGAAAAAGGAAGAGAAAAAAGCCGGGTCACCTCGCAGCGAGCCGAGAGGAACAGATTGCTGCTGCTCTGCACGATCCCAGTGGAACGGCGGCCTGAATGGGGGCTTTGTTTGCCCTGGGGACAGGGGGGCGGGGTGGTGGAGGAGCCTGGATGCACACCACAGGGCGGGCATGTGGCCTGGACTAGCTGGGAGCGGGATGGCCCTGAGACGGCTGCGGACCCTGTGTTTTGTTTTAGGTTTTTTTTCACCCTACAGTTCATCATGCAGATCAGGAAGGCACCAGGAGCAATGTGGTCGTTCAGGCCTGGAGGTGTAGGGCGACCGGCTAGCTAAGCGGCACCGCCGACTCAACGGGGGGGAGCTACTGCCCTAGGCCAATGGCTTACAAATCATGAAATAGTCGTGCAAAACCTACATGATTTGATAAGTTATTATATTACGTAACTCATCTCCTGAAGAATCCTTCCCCTTGCCAGCAAAAACATGTGCAATCCCCGGTGGAACTAACAAATCTGAAAACCAATTAAGCCGCTGCCAAACATACGTGTTTCGGCAAGTTATGACTAGTCTGGATTGTCAAAAAAGAGCGAGAAAACCGACATTGTTTATGCAACTGTCCACCCCCGATTTTGAATGATCTTCAACACATGTATAGCGTTTCAACATATTTTCAATGGAGCAGACTTCTGCTCGTCTGCTCATTTACATGTGTGGTTGGAGACACTACCCTGCTCCCATGTGTGACATCAACGTGACGAGGAAGTTTAAATACAGCCAGCGCTGCAAAGACCGTGTCTCTGAGTCCCCACGCAGAGCTTTGACAACGTGGGGCTACTTGGAAGTGTGAATCCAGCCTAACATAACACCATGTTTCCAGGAGCGGTAACCCCTGAAGACCAGACATCACAGAGATGCATCCCCTGTCCTGCCACCGGGAGACAGGGGGCTGTGATGAGGCCGAGACAATCTCTCACCTGCAGAACTCAGAAGACAAGGTGCCAAGTCGGCGAGGTCACATCCCAAGGCTGACAACTGATAAAGATTACAGGATGAAAATAGAAAGAGACTTTACCTCGACCCTTAGATTCATAGGATAAATATTCAACAATAAACCTCGACCCTAAGATTCACAGGATAAATATTCAACAATTTACCTCAACCCTAAGATTCATAGGATAAATATTCAACAATATACCTTGACCCTAAGATTCATCAGATAAATATTCAACAATATACCTCAACCTAAATATTCAACAAATGGATAATATTCCTGGTTGACATTGCTGATAGATATAACCTATAACAGTTGTTACAGTCTTCCAGGTGAGGTTTGATGTGCGATGTGACTATAGGGTTGTAATGGCTAATCAACATCACACCATGTGGTAAAATAGGTCCTCTTTAGCATAAACATAAACATGAAAAAGTGTGCTAGTTATAGTAGTTTTGTTTAAGAGGAGGTGAAGGTGTTAAATGTTGTATCCCCTCTCAGAGCTGCATGCTACGTTGCACACTGACATCACGGTTTATATTTTAAATTTGGTGCTTCGGTGAATCTATTTTTAGGCAGCAAGGTAAGGGTAGATAGAGGCCACTCTCAAGGGGGGCGTGTTCCCTCTCACTGTCTCCTAAGAGAGGTCAGAGGTCATGCTAAAATGTATAATCCGAAAATAAAATGACTCCTCATGTCCTTGATTATCCCTCCGTCAGCGTTCTCCATTTCACTTTTGGTTTAGTCGTTCTTTTCATCCTCCTCCTCCGACAGACAACTAAATCTTTCTTAATCTACACAGGCGAGGTTTCTATTCAACTTCCTCTAATGGACAAATCCATGATCTGGGTTAGATGGAGAACTACTTACACATTCAAATAGGGACCGCAGTTGAGCAAAGATGATTATTTACTCATGCATCTATACATGCAATGCAACCATACTTGCACACATACTTAACACACACACACACACACACACACATGCATGCATGCAGACACACACACGCACACGCACACACACATACACACACACAGAGTAGGGATGTGGGAGCTGGCCCAGTGACAGTGATTAAAGTGCAGATCATCTAAGACCCAATCCTGCCCGAGCGGGCCAGCTCTAGCCAAAGTAGGCTAAAGGCAGCTCACTACTAGGAGGCAGCCTTTGTCGCCCGCCCATAGTGATTAGGCGAGCGCCGCATTCATCTTCACTCTGACAAAAGGAGTTTCTTGCTGCTGATGATGACCATTCACAATGTTAAGCTTTGAGGGGAGGCCAGTGCTCAAGACAGATCCGCTCCATTTATTCGAACTGTGTGCCACATAGATGCAGATTCGGAAGTGTTGACGTACAAACCCTTTTCTGTATCACATCACGTGGTATCATGGGAATTTTCATGTGATTCATTTCTGTTTTTCATCATTAAAGCACGGCTCAGTCACTAATATCTGACAAGGTGGATTGGGCCAAGGCAAGATTGGCCTCTACCGCTCCCAAGTAGCGCTGAGAGCAAAATTCAATAACTGCAAGACTTCCCCCGACTGAACCTCATGAGCTGGACAGGAATGTCCTCTGACAACCTCCCTGACAACCTTGAGTGAATCAGGGAATCTCACAAGGGGAAAGCGCTTATCTCCGAGATAAAAAAAGCTCCTTTACGCAATCATCGAGTGTTCAAATGTATCCTAGATCTAAAAAATGAAAACCCACCAACGCTGATTACAAAAACCCTGATCTCATTACTACCATGTAATTAGCTTCTTTTTTCTTTTTTGTTCCAGCGGCCCCCTTTCATGCCACAGTAGGATCACGTCACGCAGTCCCTCCACTGGGAATCCCTCCTCGCCTTCCAGCTCAGAGCCCACGGAAGCACTGCAGCTGGATTACCAAGAAATGTGCTCATGCTAAGGGGCCTAAATTACTCTCCCAAACAAAGCAGCGTTATAACACTGTTTCCAAAACTGTAAAAGCAATGTTTCTCACGCAGACTGGACTCCAACATGTGCATCTTTGTGTGTCTTAAGAGAGCAGTTTGAGTTGCCTGGTAGCTAGTGGTAGCATTATATAGTTACAAACCACTGCGATGTTGTCATACTTTAAGCTATTACAAAACCCTGATTTAAGAAACACTGCATGATGAAACCATCAACCTAATATATATTTAAAAAGAAAATTGCCAACAGAAGTGACTTGCAATAGAGGCAAGACATTGTGAAATGTTGACACGCCAAGTTAGAGAATGATGGCGCTTTCCATTATTAGTTTCAGTCCCTATGGATTTCTTTTTCTCATTAGTCTGGCAAGTTGATGGAAGATATTTACTTATTTGGGCAGGATATGTACGCTCCCACTCCACTGGTTTATACTGCCATACTAGCATTGGAATCAGAAGCGTGTATATGCAAGCACATTTAGTATAAGAGACCTTGCTTTTCTGCCAGTCAAGAATGCAATGAGAGGATTGGGGGAAAGGAGGTGAGACAGACGTCTGCAGTTTGTACTGTGCAGCGCACCTGGGTGATGACAAAATGAGCAGTTGCCATGGATACGGGCTAATATAGCATCCAAGAACGTGGAAGTTACTTCCCTCCTTGCATGCCCAAAAGGCAGTCAAATAAACAAATAGTTGGACATGGTATGGTAATGCATACATTAGCCTGTATCAGAAAGTCCGACATGTTGTAATCGACAATAATTGTCTATTTGGTTCACAGGAAACAGAAAGTACCACAAATGTAATAAACACCCTATAGAACTACGTGTGATGCCAACAGGCCTTCTCGGTGGATGAGATTCTCAACGTTTTACTGTAATCCTGGGTAATCCAGCACCGGCATAAAGCATCTTGATGGAGGGGTAATGCCTATTCCATGACATCAGGAGAGGGTCAGAGTGAGAGACCGCTTGCTGGACCACACCTGGATGGTAGTGTTTTTTTTATCCAGAATGGACTGTGAGGAATATTTTTGAGAAGATTATGTAGACTGGTGTGATCTTTTTAAAATATTAAAGTGATTGACACATCCCTGACAAAAATTCATTTTTTTGTATTCTAATTTTACTTGTTAAATTGAATTTCATTTTGAATTTGCCTTCACGCCTATACAATGAAGATAACTGCAATGATTTACCTCACTGACAATATCTCTTTCAGCAGTCCTCCTCTCTTCAAATTTCCAATGATAAATTAAGATAATTTAATGCTGAAATAAATAAATGCAGTTTGTCTGATAATGTCATTGCCATTGTGACATTTTTTCAGAACATAATAGGGTGATATTATCATACACAATGAGGCATTTTATGTTCTGTTATTAAAAACCTGAAGAAGGTTTCCTTAATCTAAATCTAAACTTTCATAACATGCACCAAATAATAAGAAATATTAACTATGGTTTATTGTTTAGGATTTACTACAACCTCCAACAGATGTTCCAAAAATTGTAAATGTTTACGGGCGATTTTCTCAAGGTGACATTTTGCACACATGCTGAATTCCACAACTCATGGCTCTAAATAGTTATAGCCACATAATTATAAATACTGCTTCCTACTTATAATAGCTAGAAATGTTTAGAGGGATTTTTGAATATATTTTGTCATTATATTATGTCATTAAGTGTATTTTTACATAATTAACTGAAAGAACAATATTTTGACAAAATGCTCTGTAGATTACCAACAAATTTATTATTTACCACATTAACACAGACCATAAAGTCTGACTTAATCCACTAAGTAAATGTTGTGTTTTATGCAAATTGGTGATTATTCAATTTCATAACACATCATGTAAATAAATGAATAGTGGGAAAAATAAAATGACAAAACAAAACAATCTTGTATTTTTGTGTAAAATAATCTGGTAATTTTTCAATCTTAAAGAAGAAAAGGATTATTTTTACCTGTTCACCAGTAGTAGCTCCCCTTAAGCGTGTTTTAAAAGAGCCTGTGTCAGGTCAGTGTTACAATAGGTGTAGTGGCAGTGTGCATTGCAGATAACAAACACACACATACAAGCATCAAAGAATCCTCTGGCGAGAGAGGTCAAAACATGCTGTGTGTCATATAAAACCAGTGGGTGCTATGTCTACTCCTCCAGTACACAGACTATAGGAAATCCCAGCCAAGACATTCACCAGTTTTCTTAGTGACACATACACACAATAAGGCATGAGGTGTCCACTTTGATACATTCACAATCGATGCACGGTGCAGGACCCAGCTGAGCACTACGGCATTAAGGGGGGTGTTGAAGTTTGAAAGGGAATAAGAAACAACTTATGCTAGTAAGCAATTTGCTTTCCCTGTTTCACTGTCCTTTTGAGAATCAGTCTTGTGTAATGTTAGGTGATAAGATGGGGGAGTTGAGCTTTGACAGTTTGTAAACCCTTCTGAAGATCAGCACAGGGCAGTGTGTTGAAACGTCCACTACAGAAGGACACTGCCCTGGCAAAGTTCTCAAACTCATTCCGGCACTAAACACTGACTCAGCAAGAGAGTGACTGAAGTTCACAACTCAGTTTACGGCATATGTAGATTTTTTGCCAGACAAGCAATCAACATTGGGGTTGTTGAGGGACAAGTGCATCCAATTTGGATGGAATAACCCTTGCTTGGCATTACACCTTAGTCAATTCCCCAACTGTCCGAACCTCGCCATTGTTCAGCAGCTCATGAATAATTCAACAGATCTCCTTAATCCATTATTCAAAGAGCATCTTGGATTTAAAAGGGAGCTTCTGCGACAGGCAACAAGTTAATTTGCCTAAAATATAAGTCAGCACACCAAATCCGGATCCTCAATTTCCTCAGGCATCAAAGGGTAATGAATGAGCCAAAAATGGAAATATGCTTTTAATAGGCCTCTTAAATCCAAATTAGGACTTTCGAACATTAGGACTCTATCCACCTTCATGTAGTAATATTCTCAATTAGCAATTCTGTTTTGGGAGTGAAGAAAAACACCAATCTATCTTCAGTCAGATACCTTACAAACCGATGAACAACATCTAAATAAACCAATTCATCAATTCACGAGACTCAGGCGCACAAAACACCAGAGGAACATCCTGTCGCCCACACAGACCAAAGGACCCTCGGCTAGCAATGGGTCATAAAGTAGGCCCCCTGGTGTGGCTCCTTAATGACCCCTGTTCTGTTTGCTCCCCTGATCGATAATAGAAGACAGTTCCCCTGGTGTCTGTAAGGAAACACAGTGGAGAGACTCTTTGTAGAACTTATTTCATAACGACGTAATCACTTGTAGAAATGAGGTTATAGAGATGGAACTACTTAGTGACCTGGAAATGTACATAGTCCCCTAACCCCATGGGCCGTAACGAATAATAAAATTTGCCTTGCATTGGGACGTCTTTGGAACAAGCTCTTAACTGGATATCTACAGTAAGAGGAGATTTCATCTGGGATTTTGGTATCTTAAATGTGGCGTAAAAGTCATTTCAACAGTTAAAAAGATTTTCTTGGTCTTAAAGCGCTGAGTTAAAGGGAACATGATCTTGACTGCCTCTGAAGTGAAATAAAGCATAATTGCCTTGAATTCCCCACTGCCATTGCCAAGTATTATTACCATGTCTTATGTATCGGCTGTGAAATGTAAATGCTCAAAATCACCAATACATTTTTAAAGTAGTAGGTCTATGTAATTATTTTGTCTCATCGAATATGGGTATTTTCAGAATGGGGGGGGGGAGAGAGGAGGCTGGTCTTGCCACTGGGATGACTGACATCACTGTGTGTGTGTCATCAGTGTGGCTGCATAAACCTGATCTGATCGGAAGTGGGCCCCAAAGACTCTATACCTGCCCTGTGTGACTAGAGCTAAAAATAGCAGGGCTGGACAGCAGCGCAGCGTCAGCACTATTAGCACCGTTACCAATGTTAGCGCCGTCAGCACAATTAGCCCTGTTAGCACTGTTAGTGCCATCTCAGCATCCTCAAGCAACACTGACCTCCCATTGATCACCGTATTAATCCAGGCCGATCCATTCTCTGTGAATTTCAATATGCCAATTCACGCCACTTCAGGAATCACGTGAATTCTACATTGGATTTCAGATGGGATTCACGACCACACTCCGGCACTGTAGCATGCCCATAATTAGTTAATTAGTGTTATGTGTGACACCTGTGGTTATCTTACATGACGCCTCTGTGAAAAGGGTTTATTGGTGTGACGAGGGGCAGCACTCCTGCTGATACAACCCCCTCCAGCCTCCCCTTCTGCTGCCATATGGACGCCTCTCCATCTCCCTCCCTCTTTATGTTCCCCTTTTCTTTTTCTCTATATTTCTCTCAATCTAGTGCATCCAGTTTTGAGTTGGGTAGGAACACGCGTTGTAAGCGTTTAAGTCTCATCACGCAACACATACTCCAGCTTCCGGACACGCAACGTGGCCACAAGCTCAGAGTAATGGAGGAAATGGAATATTTCTCGTGCAAACATGATCCACTTTGAGATGCATCCCTGGAAAACATAACAGGGTTATTTCATGGCTCTTGGTTCTCCCATAGACCCCATAGAGACAGCACCTGCTTCCCATGCAGCCTGTGTTACCCAGGGGATAGACCTGAGGACATGGTTTCCATAACACAGAGGCCCCCGGCATCTCAAATGGGAATGGAAAAACCACTCACATTTTATCTGAGAGCTCTTTTATCTTTACTCAAGAAGAGATCGTTCAGCATTCGCATACTATCCTGGAAACAACCTAAAACTGATGAAGTCACTCAGTCTCCAATTAAAACAAGAGAGAAGCAGAGGCTGTTTAAAAAAATACAACTACTCTGAACCAGAGGACCGCATGCCCTGTGACAGGTATGTTGCGCTCACCAGTGGCAGTGTGCCAGTAGGCAGCAGTAGAAATACAGACCCAGGGCGGCGTCCCCCCTCCTCAGACCCCCTACTGTGAGATAATAAAAGCAGGCGGTACAGTGGATGACAGGAGAGGAGACCAAGGATGTTATTGTCTGTCGTAGACAAGTGTGTGTGTGTGCGTGTGTGCGTGCGTGCGTGCGTGTGTGCGTGTGTGTGTGTTTTTAATGGCCAGTGTCGATGCAGAGTATTGAATATCAGAAAAATAACCACATTAAGCTGTGTTTGAATCTAATTTAGTCAAGAAATAAAGCAATTCTAAAACACCCAGATGAAGCTAATGTAATTCCCCCCGTTGTGGGGCCTCTCACATGGAAACGAGCCAGCAAAAGGTCCCTTTGATTAGAAAGGAAATTATATGATTCATCAAAATCCCCTGGCGGTTGATTACAATTACGGCGAACATACTCCAACCGCATTCATTGGACATGATTAATGAAGGTCCATTCAAAATAGAGATGATGCAAATCCCAGTTAGTTCCTTGCACATTTTGGGCTGATTGTGTGCTTTCGCTAGCAGGACTCTTTGTGCTTTCGTGTGTGCAGTCATCGTTTTGGCTCTCGAGAGACACTCATCTGCTCTGACCGTTGCGCTGACACACACACAAAAGGAGAAGTAGACTGATTGCATGACTGAATAGCTGCGGGTGCAATCTTCAGGACCAGCCAGACACGCAACAATGAGAGCCATCTGATGACTTATCACTATGGAGGCCTTTATTGTTGTTCAGAATTGGTATAGACAAAATTAACTTGTTCCTTTACAGGATGATATAGAGTAGCACACACACACACTCACACACACACACACACACACAATGTGCCAAATGTGGGGGGCAAATTTGAATTGCATACATTCAGAAAAAATGTAGGTTGATTCGAGGGGTGGGGAAGGGTTGATCAACCCTCAACCCTACTCCGGTCTCAATGGCATATTGCAGCCACACAGCACGCACGCATAAACACACACACATACACACACACACACACACACACACACACACCTCTGTTCGTAAGAGGATTGCAGAGCTGTGAGTCATGATACACCTGAGAATAATGCAGAGCTTTGTCAGTGTTTTGAACTCTGAGATGAAAGAAAATTCTCTCCACACAGCTCAAGTATCCTTCTGCACAGACACATCTGTACGGCTACCAGAG
>OMKX01105356.1:0-12487 GCA_900302425.1 Brosme brosme
GCACCAGCTTCCTCTGCTTCTGCGGCCTGGTCCCCCTAGCTGCCTGGCGCTGCTGCTGTTAGTGGCGCAAATAGATCTGCGAATGGTTGGTTTCGTCGGGGGATGGCGGCCACAGCGTGCTCCGTGACCAGGCAACGAAGCATGAGGCGTGCTGGTCGCCTGGTGGAAGCGCTGCTGGGCAGGAGGAGCATAGAGGCCGTGAAGGGCCGTTCCTCTGCGGGCTCCATCATGCCGTAGCGCAGGAGCTTCAGGTCCTGCACGGAGTGGCAGTATCCTTCACGTTGTCTCCTCTCGATCAGCCACACATTATCTACCAGGTCAAGCGAGCCTTCACTGCGAGGAAGTTGGGACTAGCCGAACATACCCGGCCCACCAACGCTCTGCAGAGGTCCTAAAGCCATCTCCGCCGGCTCCCTCTGGAAAACCTGGATGAAGTCCAACCACTCCTGCTAATCAGATATGACCATCCGCAACTAATCACACCAGTGACACCAGTTCTTTTTGGTCCTAACTGCGGACCCGCAGCCATCAAAACCCTATTAGGAGGGACATGACATGGCCCAGCACAGGAGGTGCAGCAGCAGTGTGCAGCCCAGCACTGCCTATTCATCACTGCCCACACTCCTGCACAAGATGGACTCAGCCATGTAGAAAGGTAGCGGCGGATGGATGTCTTGCCATGCCGTAATGCCAAGATGAGCACCTGATCCCGACCTGACCAACAAGCAATCGATCTCCTGGCAGAGAGGACAGTCAGAGCCGATGTTAATGGGATCAACCTCTACACATCCCCTCTGCAGCGGGCATCCGCTTTGCCGCAGCCTTGTGCGCCAAAGGAGTCTGCGTTACCCCAGCTTCGCAGCCCGGAAAGGAGGCTATCCAGAGCCGCTGAGCAAGCCAACGCCTACTAGAGATCAAGGCACCTGAGTCCGACAGCGCCATGCAGCCTTTCCGCGTAGGAGGACGGCTGTGCCACAGTTCCCAGCTCGAGTCCGAGGTGGTGGTGGTGCTCGACCCGCAGCACCACATCACCCAGCTGATCATCAAGGACCTAGATGAGAAGATATGGCACCCAGGAACCGAGAGTGTATTCGCAGAAGCCCGCAGGACGTACTGGATCCTGCGCGATAGGGAAGCTGTTCGCCGCCGCCAAAGGGAGTGCGTTGACTGCTCTAAATGTCATAGTAAACTGTTGGTTCCAAGAATGGCGGATCTGCCCCCAGCCAGACTTTCCTCCACAAATCGCCCTTCTACTCGATTGGGGTAGACTGCTTCGGCCCATACCTTTGGTTGTAATAAAGCTAATCAAACTCAGCATCCTGATTCAATTCTTGCCGGACCCCCTACAACAGACTGCCTATCCATTCCACCCTAGATTCGTTTTTACACCAACAAAATCCTGTCACCTATCAGTTACGACGCAAATGTGCAGCATTTTCCAATAAGAACCGCGGCAGTAAAAAGGGCAGATAGATTCAACCCTCAACCTCATTTTGTCAGGTCTCGCCCTGCTCCTTAAGTTATGTATGATTTGTTTCATTCATTCTGTCATTGTGTTCTGTGTTACTTTATATTACTTACTAATCTCCTCTCGTTTCAGATACGTCACAGCCTTCCCTTGAGTTTCCCGCCTCTGTGATTGTCCTCCTTCACCTTTTACCCTGTCCCTCATTATCGTTCTCCTCCGCGTGTCTAGCGTCCCAGCATTAACTTCTTTGTGATTTCCTGAATAACCTCTGGACTGCTTCTGTCCCCCTCGACTCTTCTTTCGCCTAATATATTTGTACCCCTGCCTTGATTACTACTGACTACCCGTGTACCGAACCATTGCCTCCAGTAATGACTTCTCTTTGATTCTACCTGCCCATCGTATTGACAAATCCTGTTTGCACCAGCGTTACACATATAGCCAGTGAATACAAGTCTTCTTCTGTCGTATGTCCTTAGACCTTCAATTCTGTTGAGGCGAGCCAGTCCAGCGTCCTATGATCAAGGTCAATTAGACCACGCTTGCCGTTCGGGGGCCGGTGTTTGGGGCAGCTGGTTAGGATGTGTTCCACAGTTTGTATTGGGTCTCCACACTCCCATTGGGCACTGTCTGTGATGCCCCACTTCAGCATTGCTGCCCCGAAGCGTCCAACACCTGTCCTCAGGCGGTGAATACAAGTGAATACTCCAAACTTTCATCAAAATATCCTATACATTTAGAGAATTAAATTATTATGGAGTTGGATTTATAATCAAAGTGTAAAATAGTTTAGCAAATGGCGTTCTATAATAAATCCATGTTTTGGAGACGTTAGTTGATTCCCTGTTCGTACGATAACTGAAAATAGGCTTTCACTCTTTCGGAAGGAGTTGGTATCCACAACGAAACTGTTGCAATACAACTGCAAACGTCATGTTATCAAAAGCAACCTATATTCACTTCTCGCAGTGCAAGTAAACATTGGCTTGCAGCGCCAACTGCTATTGAATGATCAACACTTATAGTTGAAAGCGATAATTATATGAATGTAGTTAACCACTATGGATGCAATAAGAAGACTGTGTGTGATTTAGCCTACGGCAGGTTGAAGTGAAGTGAGATGGCTGAAATAAACTGCCGATTCAAACCGTCAATTATAAGTATTGACTTATAATTGACGATTGATACTTATTAAGTATCTATCGTCACAAACATCATGCACAACAATTGCACTTTAATTTATGTTGTTTAAAATGACTTTCTCATGTTTTTTCTTGCTGAGCTCTTTTTTTGTAAAGGGTTATTGTCTGAGCTTGAGCTCTCAAGAATTAGGCTACAGTATGTAGACAGCAGGCCTATATCATGGCCTTATTTATTTTCATTTAACAGCTGTTAAAAGCCTGTGTCCAATTGCCCTGTTTGAATAAATACTGTTTTGTTAAATTTGGTTATTTCCCCCTTTTTCTATTTTAAAACTGTTCCAATAAAAAACACTAATGAATATAAACAAGAATGTTTCAATGCTGACATATGTTGCAGGGACTCCTAGAATCATCATACTGGTGTGATTGTATTCATCAAAGGGGTTCAATTAAGCATTTAAAGGCGGATTTCAAAATATCAAGATATATTGTGTCTCGTAATACAGTGTAAAAATATAAAGATATTATTTATAGGCCATATTGCCCAGCCCTACCACAGATAAAATATGTCCACAGCTTCTTTCACAAGAGTAAATTCCAACTTTAAGTTATTCCCTAAATCACGCTACTGCAACTACGGTAAGAAAACAGTGTTTTTCTCAGCCACTAAAAACTGCAGATTAACTGGCCCATTACAAAAGACAGAAGTAGCAATGCAGGTCAAAGTGCGAAACCGACCTATCTTTAAGTGACAGTAGCCAGAATATTATGAACAAAAATGCAAAGGCAAAAAATCGCTATGCTCATCTATAGTAAACAACGTTACAGAAAACAGCTTAAACCTGTGTCATCCATGTAAATGTTGTTTATATTGCAATAACTAATATAGGCTTTATATAAACTCTGCATATAATGTGTATGTAAACAACAACACTTGAATGTATAAATAACGCACACATCTAAGGTGCTTTGGCTCTTAAAATGTCAACAACCAAAAGCAACTGATCCACAGCTATGATCAAATGCAATATAGGTCAAAATAACACACAAATTACCCATATACAGCAACATATTCCGCTTTGTCAGTTTCTAAATAACATGCCATCTAGACTGTGATCATTCTCTATCATTCCCAATATCAATTTAATATCTCCAATAGCCATTCAATATTTTTAGGCTGTTAACAAAGCTACATTGATTTAAATCATATCAAGGTCGATTTTTGATGGCTCTGGCCTGCGAATAAATTAGTTTAACCAATCACAATTGGGTACCTCATGGTCTTCCCCTCGTCACAATACAATGGCGGATATTGGCGACGGTACTTAATGTTTGCGTTTCTCAACACAGTCCTTTTATTGCATCCACAGTGGTAAAGGACATCCATAGACCTATCATCGCTACATTTGTTTCTGTATTACTAGAGAATTGTTAAACTATTTTACACTTGGAGTTATTGGTGAACTCCGTGTCAACCTTCTAAATACATAGAAGATTTTGAGTCAAATGAAGATAAGCATTTCTTTACTAGCTGAGATTGAGGTTGTTTACATCTGCACATATCTTCATGGAAAATGTTGCGTAAATTGCTTAAGAATTGTGAAGCATTGTTCTTCCGTCTTGTCTGTTGCCTTGGTCATCCACACGAGGCTGAAGTTGAGGATGTCTCCAAGAGATTAGCTTGGAGGCTCTTCCTTCAGAACACATCCAAGTTGTGTGACTAGTGTTATTGATTCTGCTTGTAACTCATCTTTCCATTAAAAAAAACCATTGCAATTCCCTGACTAAATATAACTTGTAATCTCTGCTACAGGTCCGAAAAACGTAAAAGAGCTAAAGAGATAAAATAAAGAGACACTCACCAGATTCTCCTCACATAGCTTCCTGAACTGCTGAAACTTCTGTGTCATTAGCAGCTTGGCACTTCCTACTGCGCTTCTTACTTTACCCAGCACTGCAAGAAAGGTGGGGTGGAACCACAAAAACACAATACACACATATATAAACAAAGCATTCTTATTTTAAACATATTTTTCTGCAAATTATACTATTCAGCATTATAAGTATGACTGTATTATATTCAGTCATTTTATAAATACAAATAACCAATATTATCTAATGCCATATTTTTTCAAACCTGATTACGCCCATTATTTGCATGCAACGTTAGAATGATGGAACATAATGGGATTGGGGTATTTTAGTCAAAATAATGAAATACAAGAACTCTGCCATGGAAATCTAAACACATGTAGACATGTTGACAGATGGATTATGACATACGCCACTAAAAAAGACATACTGTCATTTGTCAGGTAATTTGCCTGTTGGTCCAGTTCCATCTGTCGACACCAGCCCTCCATACGGTCGGTTTCTGCCTGGAGAAGCTTCAGGAACCAGTGCCCATCCCTCTGACAAACTGATCGCTGGACAACCTAGTATCGTACACCATGAAACCAGCCAAAAGGTCTTCACTTTTCCAATTCATACATTGATTTTGAGTTTCTAGCCTTGCACAAATCAGCTATATATAGAGAGAGAGATATTTATGAGATCCCATGATTCCAAAAGTGGGGCGACGCTGGTCAGATAAGTCTGATCAACAGAGATACTTCATCCTTGCTTAAATGTGAAACCCAAACTAGCAAAACCTAGAAGAAGCATTGTCACTTCAGCGTCACAATTCTCCCCATGGTCTTCAAGATAGAAGGACAGCACCAAAATTAGAACCAAAATTAACAGAGATATCACTGGGTAAATTAACTCCAGAAAACCAGAACGGTGGTTTATACATATACATTTTGGAGACTTTGGGACAACCACTTCCTATTTGCATTCCAGATAAGAGTGTTGATGCTGTCGGATAGCTCATCCTCCTACTAGCCAGTACTTTTGAATTATCTCCCCATAGACCTGTTCAGGGACAGGATAAAACATATTTTGGTCATAAGACTGGATAAGGATGGTTAACGGATGTTTGCCATCCAGGACAATGGGATGAATGGGGTCAGGTTTGATCCTATAGATGGTGTGTAATATGGGGATCTCTGAACTAATAGGTACTGTAGCGGAGGTAGTCAGGTATACAATCTCATAATAAATCCCCCCTTGGGATCAATAAAGTACCAACTACTACTACAACTAGTAAAAATCAGTTCCATTCGAGTGCAAGTGCAGGGTCTAAGCCATCTTGGGATATTACAACTGCTATAATGCTATACAATGCTTGCATAGTTGGCTTTTGGAGGAAGATGCTGGACCATTGTTTGGTCATTGCCGGTCCACTGCCCACTTATAAGCCCCCTTTGGCTAAGAGTGTGTGGGTCTTGTCTAGTGGTGCTTTGGCCTGTGGGCTGGTTGCCAGACTTTGGATACAATTGTCTTCTAAGGAAGCTTTGTCTTCTTAATCAAGAAACTCTTAGTCACTTTCAGGAGCATGCCTCTAGCAGGGCCTAGAAGGCACAACAAGGACTGCAAGTTAGGACAAAAGGGAAAACAACATAGACCTGGGATTCCGTTTCACAAATCAGGTCTAGCCAAAATGAAACATGAGAGGGCGGTTCTGAGGATAACAGGCGTAACTGGTGGTACAACGCCTGTAAATAAACATTGATGACCAAAGACTGCCTGTATATCACCACTGATGGTCAAAGTGTGCTCTCAAAACTGTAAGAAGACACCAAGTAATGATGGGCCAAGAGTGGGACCAGAAAGCAAGCAGTTATTGAAACTGAAAAGAGCAGAAAACGAGGCACTTCATGCCACTATGTTGGGAAAGAATGTAATGGGGGATGTACCAATATTCACCATATGGTTGGACATGGGCGTAATCGACTAAAGAATCCCTCATGTTGTAGTTTGTGGATCTCACTATGATGCACTTCTGCTATCTCTGGTCTGGATAGAAGCTGGCATTCTGCTCTACGGTGCAACAGCTAACCACAGTTATGGAAGTGGACAGGGAAGATGTCATGGGAGACTTGAGCAGGGTAGCTTAGCTAAGCTAACTAAGGGGGTAGTTTAGCTAACTGTTACCTTTGTTCTGTTTATGGTGGTCAGACTTCGAAAAGATGGAGAGCATATTGATCGTGTCTGGATCAGGGGACATCTATGATGTTTCTTTGAGGAAAGCTATCCATCTCCCACAGAATCTTTACATTGCTCAGAGCTCTCATGAGCCCAGAGCTTAGGTTAGCAAGCAGTTAATAGAGCTTGTTTGGAATAAGGCCCTGGTGTGGTGTGCAGCATTCTGGCCGGACTTGAAATGTCCAGCCTAATTCAATGCGACACTAGAAGGTCACCGTTCAGGCCTGTCCACAACTAGTCAATTGGTACAAACGGGAATGGTCTGTAGGATTTAGGGTTTTATTAGGATCCCCATTAGCTGATGCAGAAAACAACAGTTACCCTTCCTGGGGTCCACACAAAACATAGGACAAAGAACAAACCATCACAAAACACATAACATAGAAGAAACAATCACACAAAAACCACAAATAAAAAAATATGCTAAAATAAAGTTAATAAATACAATTAAATAATAAGTCAGCGATGCACACTTAGATTGAATGCAAACAGACATGAGGTGTTGCTTCCCTTGTTTTTTGAAACTAGCTCTATATAACTCCTTTCAGCCATAGCTCTATACAGTACTGCACATTTTGTTATTTCGGTTTTGGAATTGTGTAGTTGCCAATGGTAACATGTTTTGTGGGGTATTTGTGTGCATTAAAGCTAAGTGTGAGCTGCCTATACAAACAGTCAGGGATTTTCAATACAATCATATTTATTTACAACAGCAAGAAGAATGATTTTAACCTCTCATCAACTGTCAGGCAGAAGAGTCGGTCATGCATGTTGTTTATATTAGCTCTCAGTGTACATTGAAGGGCAAGCCAAGCTGCTCTGTTCTGAAGCCGTTGTATCTTCCCTAGATTTGTCTTTGTGGTACCTGACCAGACCAATGGGAAATTATCTTTCAGTAATACTACTACAGCCTTTAGGACCTGTTTGGTCAGATCGGGTGTTAAAAAGAAGAGCATCTCTTGACTACAGACATGTGAATCTATATTTCTTGACCATGTCAGTTTACAGTCTAAAGTTACACCAAGAAGTTTTGTTTCCTGTACTTGCTTCTTTACAAGATTCAGCTTGGGTTTAGAGCTTAATTTAGTTTTACTTGGTTTTAACTTGTCTTATTTTTAAAGATTTATTTTTGCATTGTTTATGCTATATTCATGAAGATATAGTGAGTAAGACACGAAGGTATGGAAGAGAGAGGGGAAGACATGCAGCAAAGGACCACGGGCACTGAGCCTTAATGGTATGCACTCTACCTGTCGAACCACCTGGGCGCCCATACTTGTACTCTGTCTTAGATATGTTCAGGACAAGTTGTTATCAGTGATCCAGTTAAATACTATCTGCAAGTCTTTGTTGAGGGCTGACGTGATTTCCTTGACTGTTGGTGCAGACGTGTAGTGTTGAATCATCTGCATACATAGACACGCAGGCCTTTATACAAGCAAGTAGGAGATCATCTGTAATTGTGAAGAGCAGTGGTCCAAGTAAAGAGCCCTGCGGGATCCCACACTGTACATTTCTTAAATTTGAGAGGCTTTCGTTTAAGAAAACCTTCTGTGTTTTATTAGATAGGTAGCTTTCTATCCATGCTAGGGCAGATGGAGAAAAAACAATAACACTTTAATAAATAACAAGTTTCCTTAATAGCAAGCTATGATCAATGTCATCAAAGGCAGCACTGAAGTCTCATAGAAATGCTCCTATGATATAATGTCGATCACTAACTTATAGCCAATCGTCTGTCATTTTTGTGAGCGGTGTGTATGTTGATATCCCTTCTCTATAAACATGCTACAAGAGAAAAAGCATTTGCATTTTCTGCAACAAGCTGATAGGCTGCCAGTAAAGCCAGAGAAAGAGGCTAATGATTACCTTAGCCTCTTTCCAGGTTTGTTTGCACATATAACCGTCAAGACTGAGATTGAAGATGTAGAGTATGTGAGCAGCAATATGGTCCGCTACCATCCTCAGTCGCTTTCCATCCAATACCAGATGGTTTCTCATTATTGATAGATGATAATTTTTTGTTCTTCAATAGTCACTTTACACAATTAAAAAGAGCAGGTCTTATATTTCATATTTTGTCAAGTACATGAATACAATGGTTTACAATGTAGTGTTGGCATTTCCTGCCTGAGTTTACAGATTTTTTTTTATTTGCCAATAAAAAAAATAGTTAAATTAATTGGCAATATCTACAGGTTTAGTTATAAAAGACTGTTCCGCTTAAATAAAAGATGGAGAAGTTACCCTTTCTGCCCATATTGTAATTTAGGTGCTCCAGAGCTTATTTCCATAATATGTTATATAATCCTGGATTCATAATACAATTTATACATTTTTTGTTCAAAGTGACATAGTTCCTCATTTACAATATACTTGCCAACAGATGTGCAGCCAGACCTATTTGCCACTCCTTTTGCATCACCTCTTTGAACAATGCATTCTCTTAATTCATCATCAAACCAGGGAGCCAGCTTCTTGACAGGTGCATGCTTATCCAAAGCTGGAACCAACAGTTCAGGGAAAACTGTATCTGGGTTGCTCTGTGTACTGACATGTACTGACACAGACATTTCTAATATCATCCATCAATTTATGTTTAGATCTCCCAGGACACACATTTTTGTAATTTCATTGCATGCTCGATCAAACATTTCACACAGATTATCAAGATACTGATTGTTGGAGCTTGGTGGCCTATAACAGCATCCCAGCATTATAGGTTTTAGATGGGGCAGGTTAACCTGTAAAGCGTCTGTGCAAAAAATAAAAAGCGGATTTATGCATAGTGCGGCCTCTCTCCTACGTTATTCACCTGACTATTCAGGCCAGCACTCTAACAATTTGGAAGTTTACACATTGAGTGAAGCCTGCTCTGATCCTAACTTACGTTGCAGGTTAACCTGTAACCATAGCATTTCAAGTCATGACATTAGATCCCCTCTGAGCTTAACAGGGAGGTGGCTCTGAATGTACATTGAACCTCACCCCATAGATGTCCTTGTCCTATCTATTATATCTAAAGTTATAGATATATCTATATCCTGAACTTTATTTACTAGGCTACATTCACATGAGCTATTTTAAGCCATTTCTTGGGAAGTGTTGACATCAACATGGTGTAAAAAGAAACCAACATTCAGTCCAGTGGGGTGGATAATAATTATATTATAGTGGACATAGGCAATGTTTCCCTTGGATCGTTCAGCTTTCATGATCGGGACGAGTTATTTCAGCCTTACGGCTTCAGTGTAATCCTTGTTAAGGTAGCTGTTCGTACCTCTGAGTTGGTTTCTTCTTGCCATAAATGCCGCCTTGTCCTTCCATCTTAAAACCTTGAAGACGATCGGTCTGTGTCGGTCTCCTGCTGTTGTAGGATCACCTGTCCGGTGGGCTTGCTCCACTTTGATCCATTCCTCATCCAGTTTTTCTCACAGAGAGTCAGGCGACCTTGCTCTCAGTTCTCTCCTTGCTCTCACGTTGACACTCCTTGGCTCCGTTAATATTCCCTCTTCTATGAGGTTGTCAATTTGCTTGTTTGTTGTCTCCATGAATAGTAGAAACATTTGGTAGTTATTTTCCTAGAGATCAATCATGTCTTAACGGAAACCTTATGCTGTACTAAGATTTCTGTTTGGACAATGTTGGAGTGGACTCTTTCAGGGTATTTTTTCTGAGGTATTTCTCAAAAGTAAGGTAGTGAGGGAAGGGGAACGATAGTCAGCTTGGCTACACTACACTATGCCACCCTAGACTACAATATGCTATCCAGTGCTACGCTAGTGATATTGTGTGTAGCTTCCCATAAAAAACACGATCAGTTAGCAGCCTTCCATTTACCGGAGCACTCCAAGGTACCTCTGTTATGAATGTAGATGGGATATTGCCTCCGCAGGATATCTATGGGATAGGAACATTCAGTTAGGCTGTAAAGGCATAAGTGATGGAGTACTTCAGCTTTGGGTTGAGAGGAGCGATGTCAAAGGACACAGAGGTGCCCTGGACTGCCACCACTTCATGACGTACAGTCCAAAGAGAAAAAATAATAATTATATTATATAATAATGCATTTTCTTTGTTCACTTCAACAGGCAGTAAACCTCTCAGTCCTCTTTTTGCGTCCATAGTGGTAAACTACATTCATATAATCCCAAGCCAATGTTTACTTGCACTGTGGGATGAACTTTTGATAACATGATGGTGTGCAGCTGTATCGCAGTTTCGTTTTGGATACCTACTTCTTCCGAAGAGTGATAGCCTACTTTGAAGTTATCGAACAGGGAAAAAAACTCAAAAACTAACGACTCAAAATCATGGATGTATTAAGGGTTACATGCTGCCAGTCCGACATGCCGCCATTCCGACATGCCCCAATTCCGACATGCCCCCATTCCTTTAAGTACCGCCATTCCGACAGTCTACCTGGGCTTTAACATGCCCTGCGAATGTATAAATATTCTATGAAACTTAAAACTGGACCATTTATTCGTTAGAGTTGGATTCAAACTCAATGCAGGACCACTTGGACTGGATTGGACGAATATTGGAACGAAATTAATTGTTTGGAGTGCCGCGGCAGAACGAATGGGCGCAGTTAACTTCATATCGGCCCAAAGGCAATACAATGCGCTTTACAAAGGAGAAAGGCGAGAATATAGCCTTTCCACACAAATTCTCGAAGGGGATCACTAAAATGAAACCAACAGTTTTTACCCATAGAAGGCAAATCTGTTAAACATAGACTGTTAAACAATATCCCCGGACCTCGGAGATGATCAGAACAGCCGGTCAGGTGAAATTGATTGAGCCACAGAATAACAACAGTCTTATTTGTACATGCCATAGGCCTGCGTGCAGTTGTTAGATTGCACATAACATGTTTGCATATTGTTTGAACATATATTGCATATTGTCTTCTTTTTCTCGACTCTCCAGCATTCTCTCAGCATTCCCTTAATTAATGACCTCGTGCGCAAAGACAGTCGGGGTTTCCGACGATCCTTTTACAGTAAACCACTGCACTTCACTTTTGGGAGAGACTGGCGTGATGGGTCAGTCGCGAACGAGCCGGTTCAAAGAGCCGTCTCTTTTAGGTGAACGAAGGGAGTTGGCTCCCGACCGTGAGCCATTCATTTTTTTTTATAAAGTTTGCCAAGGCAGAATGATATCTCTGCGCTACGGGTGCTCCGTGCATGCTATGCGTGTGTGCAGTGACTGACTGTCACGTGCATGCATGCAACCAATCAAGTGTGGATAGACAAGGATCATTAAGCAAGGGGCGGGGATGGGGCTCATATGCAATGAAAACAATCGGCTACAGCAATTTATTGATATTAGAAAAAGTCAAAACGGGCTACATTTGGCTGAATTATAAAAGGTATAAGTGGTAATATGAAGAGCCGTTTGGGAGCCGAAAGAGCCGGCTCTTGTTGGTGAGCTGATCGAAATGATTGGCTCCCTAAAAATAACCGAAATTCCCATGTCCACAGAGCCACAGCGAATGAGGGTCGGCGACTATCCCCAATGACGAATGTCAGTGTAGGACACTACAGCGCATGAAACTAAGAAATAGTCATATTAATTAATTAAAGTACAATGATAATAGTAATGCAATTTATATTAATGACCTCATGTCGGAATGGCGGGACGTTTGAAAAAAAGTAATGTACCGCCACTCCGACCATGGAAACAGAAATTGTCGGAGTGGTGTGGTGTGACGTTTGAAAACAATGGAAGTGCCGCCACTACGACAATTAGACGTCAATGTCAGAGTGGGGATATGTCGGAATTG
>OMKX01105429.1:0-15190 GCA_900302425.1 Brosme brosme
GATACATGCACATTTTAATAAATCATATTTGAATGGCCTATCTGAAATATTCAAAGAAATCTTCTATGGTATTCTATTAATTTAAGGGAATTAAAAGTTGGAACATTGAATTAATGTAAACCTGTTTTTAAAATGCCTCTCATGAATACAAATTCCTATTCCTTGTAATTCCATTACAAACGAAAACAATTTCCCCTTATCTTGTCCATGCATTCTTGTCTATGCATTCATTTTTAGTAGACTTGACTACTGTAACAGTGTCCTTGCAGGCCTTCCAAAAAAATCAATCAGACAGCTTCAGCTAATTCAGAACGCTGCTGCTCGAGTCCTCACTAGGACCAAAAAAGTGGATCACATCACCCCAGTTCTGAGGTCTTTACACTGGCTTCCTGTCACTCAAAGAATTGATTTCAAGATATTAATGTTGGTTTATAAAGCACTAAATGGTTTAGGGCCAAAATACATTTCTGATCTGCTGATACATTATGAACCGTCCAGAGCTCTCAGGTCGTCTGGGACAGGTCTACTCAAAGTCCCCAGAGTTAGGACTAAACACGGAGAAGCAGCTTTCAGTTTTTATGCACCTACTATCTGGAACAAACTCCCAGAAACCTTGAGGTCTGCTGCAACTCTCAGCTCCTTTAAATCAAGTCTGAAGACTTTTCTGTTTCCCATTTAACCTGTCATCTTTATTTAATTCAAGTGTTTTATTTCTATTCATATTATATAATTTAAATTTTATTTTCATTTGTATTATCATTATTCACTTTTCTAACGTGTATTCTATACTTGATGTATTTTAATCTTGATGTATTTCATGACCCTGTAAAGCACTTTGAGTGGCCTTGTGTCTGAATTGTGCTATATAAATAAACTTGCCTTGCCTTGCCTTATCATGTTATGACCTTGCTGAACCTGCACTAGGTGTTTTCATTCATTTCATTCCCTAAGTTCTCCCTAAGAGAACCTCGTGACACGATGACAGAGCGAAACCCCGAAACCCTGAGCATTGAATAGTATTCCACCAGCCTGTTCTCACCTGCATAATTATACGTTGAATGAGCGAGAAAAAGAGATTGTTGAGGTAGGATCGTGGCTACTGAAACCAACCATGCGCTCTACTCTATGTAAGAGTGTCAGAGTGACGGACCCAAACAGCTCTGCCATGTGACTTAGAGTGTTTGTCTTTCAATCACCATGGGCTTAAAGATTCAACCCCCCACTGCATAGCACTATGGTGTCTGAGGAGCAGTGGTACATAAACAGATATGTACTCTGCTTACGCTTGCATTAAAGACTGCTGGGAAAAAAAGTTGAATGAAACCCGCGTTGTCTACAAAGACATTATTTGAATGTTATTCGAAATGAGGCGCACTATAATTCATAACTTTCTCCTGAAATTCATAGTTTTCTTTTGTGGAATCGAGTGGGTATGGTGTAACGGAGAACTAGGCTACGGGGCTAATGCTTTGGTAATTCTATACCGCAGAGCTGCGCCCGTGTTAGATTGCAGTGGACGACCGTGGCAGGTTCAACCTGTCGATGACACACATGTATCGTCCCACAGCAGGTGACGTAAGGCACCGTTTCTCAAACCGCGGGTCGGAAACAGGTAGCCGTGCAGCAATGGCTGCTGGGCCGCACTCCAGTTGTTCTATAAATAGCATTGATCGTTTAAACCCATGTTCGCGCCAAATACTTAATGACACATCAGACCATGGACTGAATTTGCAGTCAACAAATCACATGCCACATCACGATCACTAATTGAAAACTGACATCCAATTCATTTCGACATTAATGATAATAGGCCCTTTTCATAGCAGTGGCATCGTAGGACAAACACAGTTGTCGCTCATTACACTAATAATGTGTCTGCTCCTTTTATGTACGGCAAGGGTAGCAGACTTAACTAGTGAAGATAAGTCTACTATTCGTGCCCTTGTACACAAAAGTAGCAGACGCACAATAAGTGTCATGAACGACGCCTGTGTTTGTCCTACGATCCCATGATGACAGCTCTGTGAATAGGGTTGGTTCTGGCTAATTGACGCAGGTCTAATTTGGCCCTAGAGTCTGAGGGTCAACCACTACCGGGCCATGACTTAGAACAGTTTGAGAAAGGGCTGACGTAGAAGCGTACCTGAAGCAAGCAGTGTCCACAGCGACGCTGGCGTAGGGACTTGGAGGTGGGGGGAGGGATCATGTCCTGCTGCTCCTCTGTGGTCCCTAGGGTGAACTGTGGTGAACCAGAGGGGTCAGGGGTCAGGGTTAGGTATTCAGAGAGCAACAGTATGGGAACTCACAGGATCAGGACAGACTCCCAAGACTACAGAGAGAGGGGACCAGGAAGCTCCCATCACTGATTATCTTAACCTCTTGAATACCACCGTATTGCGCTATCATCATATTTTGTGGTCATGGTTGTATTTATAATTCAAAAGTTGCAAGCATATGGATTTATTAGAATTTCCAAATAAACAACAAGGTGTCATATTGCCAATGTTTCTGTCATGAATGAGGTCATCCAGGTACGGAGTTATAAGCTGATATAACTAGACAAAAAAAGCAGTAGTATACAGGTTAACTATGATGACTATGATGCAATTAACCTCTCGCTCATTACCATCTCTCATGGATCTCTATGCCTCCCATTAGAGGACAATGAAAAGTTGTCCTGTGATGGGAAATACACATTAAGAAAATTAATGTGTAGGCCTATTTATTTTGTTATTAGGCTGGTAAATGAAATATAAATATCTATATTACAGTTTTCGTCGTTAGTTCTACAGCAAATATTTCTACTTTATCAACACACATCATAAAATGAAATGCCAATAGCATCACACAAAAATGAGTCACCTGCAAACCGTTGTCATCGGTGAGGATGAAACCAGGGTCCATTAGGGAAACGGCAAAATAAAGCAAGACAGACACCAGCACCAGCAGAACGAAGAGCACGGGCTGAACAAGCTTGCCATTCTCTTCCTGCTTCCTCAGATCTTTCAAAAACCAAAACATCACATTTCAGTATCTGGAATGCTGCAGGCCAACTGCTTCTTTAACGCAACAATATGTCACAGCGCACATGCACATCTTGTTATAACCGTACAACGCATCTCTTACCTGTATCATGTAGGAAGAGGATTAGGGTGATGACCCATGTCAAAATAACATGAGCTGTTCTTACAAGGAACCCTGAGCCGAATACATTTTTGAACATCGTCCTAGCATTTTAGAGCGTCATCCTTCGCAATGTCTACATGGATTACAGTCCACTCCACTCCATGAGCACTGCCAGGCTCAAGGGTGTCCAACCATGAGAAATCTAGCTAGCAAGCAGGCAGCCACTGCCCCAATAAGTTGCTAGATAAAAGTACTTCATTTTCACAGTCGCAGGAGCAGATATCCCAAACCAAATAGTCGGCTATTCATCAAAAAATACGATATATAATATATATCGCACAATCGTTTGATTCATCGTACAGCATCTGCGACGTTGTTTGCTAAGCGTCAGCTTCCATAGATGACACAGTTGACTGATTAATATTTAAACGTCACACTAAGAGTCAATATATCAATCGACCAAAAAAAAGAGTTACCAATACAAAGACTATCGATACAATATTGTAGAACGGTACAAAAAAGCCGTCGATCAGCTACTGTTTGTTGTTGATTGTTGTTATGATGGTTCACTTTGATTGGTCATCATCTGTCACGTGAGAAGCCACACTATGGTGCGGTTGAGGGATATTTGATCCTTCCTCTCTCCCCAAAGCCCCCTACTGTACTGTCAGGTCCAATGACATCTGTACACGCTTAGATCATAATAACATAGTCGTAGTAGCCAGCACTTCTATGCTATTTTATCTTGTATTTTATTCATTTTTTGACATTCCATGACCAAAGAAATATTTTATTGTGTATATCAAAAAAAACAGGGGGTAAATACTAGGATTTTAATTCACATTCATAAAGAGTAACATATTTAACTGTCCGTTTTCATTATAAAGCTGTAGCCTATGTACTAATATAATATTTTTCATTTGAAAGTTATGTCAGATCTTTGCTAAGCACATTTAAATATGACCTGTACCAATAAGAACTATTTGAAGAATTAGGAAAGGTCATATATTTTTGATAAAAATGTTTACCATATAGTACATTTGAAATACTGACAGATTAATCATTACAGTAAGGGAATGCTGATTCTTTGTTTCTATTTGGAGATTTGTTTCCTATCCAACTGTCATTTTATTTAACAAGATTTGTACTGATCCCTTTCTACATTTACGATCTTTATTTATGATTGAACAACACACAAAATCATTGTGTGCTGCATCTATGGATGGGTTAACTCACTAAAATGATTTATTTGTGTTATGAACCTATTCTGGACATCACAGGCAGTATTGTGATGTTTCACAGAGCTGGCAGGTCCATTGCTATCTTCTCATCCAGAATGAAGGGCGATGTTAGTGTTGACCCTCTCAGGATCTGCTCCAGGCCCTAGAGGCAAAAATGGTACAGAGAGGCCAAGTGACAGTATTCTATTTTGCTACTCTTCCCAGGCTATCTTAGTAGGGCTTTGTCATTGAATCTACATCTCAACATCACATCATTTTATTTTTGAGGAACAATAAAGTGTTATTTTCCATTTAAATATTTAAATTATATTTCAGCACATATGACAATGCAAAAGCTTAGAAAGACATTGATGTAGTTTGTGGTTTAAAGAGCATACAGAAGGCGTTTAGTTAATGACCTCACCTCTCCAAAGTAGGACACTAGAGGGGAGATCTCACACCAAACAGGAGGATCTTCTTCGGCTGTCACCCTACACGAAACACACGAAACACTCACTTTGTATTTTACATTTCATGTTACATGAGGATCTTCTTTGGCTGTCACCCTAAATTAAACTCACCAAACACTCGCTTTGTATATTAAATTTCCCTTTACCAGTTAAAGACCTTGAGGGTTGGCGTTCGTGTTTTTTGTACTGCAACGTGGACAAACGGAACAAAAAACGAACTTGACTGATATAACTTGTGGTAAGCGCGCTTGAATTGCAAGTAGAGTCACAACGCCATGAGTGCGATGAAACACTAATTCATTACTTCCTTGACACACTTGTCTTCTATAGTTAGTGGTGGTCCCTTGGTCGTAAGATATTTACGAAATTATAAGGCTACGGTAGGCTCAACATTGCGATTCCACTTGCCTTTCACTCAGCTCTAGATTTGTCTTACCTTCAGTTACGCCGCGTTCAAGCTAGTTCTTCATTACAAAAACTAGCTCTTCATTACAAAAACTAAACCAGCTGTAATTATAAACCAAATTACATTTTTTTTAAATTCTAAAATCGATTTACTCCATACTTTCCCCCCACATAATTAACTGCCAACCTGCAAGTTGCTCTTCAATAAAAATGTTTGCTTAATCCAGACGTGGGTATATTGTGATCATCAGAGCTTTGCTAAAGACCTGGCGGGCAGGGTCTTTCCGTGGTCATCTGAGAAGGAGGCCCCTGCAGCCAGGGCCCAGCGATAGTGCTGCCCTAGCAGGGAGCGTCGGGCCGTCGTGGGGGTGTCCGTGGAGGCTCCATCTGCGTTCTTAAGAGGAGAAAACTCCTCCTCCCGTACCACCTCAAAGGCCACAAAGTTCCTTGTGACGAACAACAGAGTGAAAAGGTTTTAAGACTAGCTGTTCAAGTTCAAACTATAATAAATCCAAGAGGGCAATGTTTTTGCTGTCCAAGTGCAAGACATAATGTCACATAATGAAATTTTACACAGACAATACAAAAGTTAAGAACAGACAATAATACACATCATTACAACTGGAATTATGGTATTAAAAGTTGCCTATCTATTTAATAAGCCATTAGCTGTTGGCACAAATGAGCTGTGTTGCAATTTCCTGACGATAAACAAAGGGTTAGATAATGCAGTGAGACAAGCAGATACACACACACACACACACACACCATTGAACACACATGCGTGGCCCACCTCGCGAATGGAAAAACGTCAAAGACAAATTTCTCCATCTTTATGCCGTTAGGTTTGGAGGGTTTCACATGATTTCCACATTCATCAACGAATGGAACCTTCTTGAGTGCAACGTGTGGCTTCAGTTTACCTTGGTGCTCCCTGTGGATAAACAAACACACCCACACACAGGAACCAATTATCAAGGTAAAGTTAGATGTAAACGAAAGAACATGAGCTGGACCTAAAATACGCAAAAACATTCAATTGAATCATGAAAACCTGAAAGTCCTACAAACAATTTTTAGACAGTTTTGGTCTAAATCCATCAAGCAGCTCCTCTCTTATAATTGACCACCCCCACTAAAATTAGCCTCAGTTTAAATATCTCATCTTATTTAGTTTGGATTGAAACAGATCACCAAATAACCATGTGTGTACTGATGAAAGCCTCTTACTGTACGACTTCCTGTAGAAACGCCCTGGTGAAGAAGTGATTGCAGATGTTTCCAGCGCTGAAGAGCAGCTCTCCTCCAGCTCCCCTTCGCTCCGCCGTCTCTGGTTGAATCTCGCTGTACTCCACCACCTGGGCCACGCCATCCACCCTGCACACCACCCCCACTGGCTCACAGGGGGACGCCTTCGCCACCACCTTACACACACACACACACACACACACACACACACACGCAGAGGTTAAGTCCGGCTTAGCTTAGGAGGTAGTGCGGGTTGCCTTGTCACTGGAAGGTTTCTATTTCGATCCCCGGTTCCTCCTAGCTGGCTGTCACCTTGAACGGTTGACTCTGCCATCGGTGTGTGAATGTGTGTATGAACCGTTCTTAGACGCTTTGGATAAAAGCGTTTGCTAAATGTAAGAGTACATTCGATAGACATCAATTTGCATCATGTGTTGATCTTCTGTAAGGCCACATTCATAAAAAAAAGAAATAATGAAGGACTTGTCCATGCCGGAACCCCAACGTTAAACCCTAAAAACATATCGCAATATTGACAGACTCGTAATGCCGTATCGGCAATCAAAACTCTGTCTCTGTAACATCGTATCCTGAGGTCCCTGCTGATTCCCGTCCCTATCAAGATCATGCAATTACTCGGTGTGTACCTTGGCACCGCAGTCGGCTCCTCTGCTCACGCAGAATCCAATGAAATGGGGGTCTGCCAGCTTCACCAGGATGTTGTCCACACAGTAGACGTGGAGGTAGTCCACCCCTCGCCTCTCCATGTCCTCCAGCACCTTGTTATCCACCAAAGCCTGGTACAGACCGCCGTTTCCATCTAACAAGTAGCGCACAGACTTTTTTTCAAGATATTTATTGGACGGCAGCCTGATAGTCATCCTTGGTTTACTTTCTATTTCTTTTCACTTCGTAATTCATTCTGAGCGTTTCTTCCGTCTTCAGAAGTTTTCAGAGACACACGATATTTCTGGCATTATTTTCGAAACAGCTTCAATAGCAGAATCCCTAGACCTTTAAGATACTTTAAAGGCAAAATGATTTGCTATGGGAGTAATCATGTTGGTGTCAGTTGCTCGCTATGGTCACACGGATTCTGTCAGTTTTCATGTCTCGCCACAAAGATGCTAATTGGATCAATGAAATTCAGGCCGAACCAAAAGGTGCTTAACCAACAGACACCACTTTGTGTACAAATATAGGTCTCATTCCTGTAGTGGCCATCTTGGTTCTAAACGCTGAATTTCCCCACTCAGCTAGGATCTAGAACCAAGATGACTGATTGGAGGTGTCCGTACCCGGGGCCATGGCGATCTTCCCTTTGTCCTGCAGGATGACCTTTCCATCAAAGGTCACGGCGGGGATCATCCTCTGCTCAAACATCACGACGTTGGACGGATCCAGGCCAAAATAATCGTTCTCCTTGAAGAAACCTTCTGTGGGGCTCAGGGTGAATTCGCTGGTCATTATGTACCTGAGGAATACAGGATTAAACACACAGATACACACATGATTTGTCAGCGTCTCCTTCTTTATCCATAGATAAACAAAAGCTAATTCTGTTTCATCAACTCTTTGAGACAACACTCAAGGCTTTATGAGACTCTTTAAGACAATACTCCAAAAACGATTCATCTTCTTCTTCTTCTAAATCTTACCATGGGACAGTGCATTTGGTTTCATGTTTCAAATCTGCCAGCTTCTGTATTTTGCGAATGCGTTCCGACTGGATTTGGTATAGGGTTTTCCCACTCGGGAGTCCTACGTTAAACATTCCTTTGGGGTATGGCACACCAAGACGCGTGCCCTGACCACCGGCCAAAAGCAGAACTCCAACTCGATTCTCTGAGATTTGCAACAACCCTGCGAAAACATGATGTCTGGTCAGGCAGGAGACAAGCTCTTGGGGAATTTTAACCACAATAAACTGCAGTTCCATATCTTTTGCAGGAGAGGGCGCTACTCCCGCCGTTTTATTTTACAGTTAAACTACTCTTTAGCATTATGATTTAGATAAACAAAGTGTGCGTTTTTGACTTTTTTTTAAAGAGACAATAAATTAAAAAAAAAAGTACTCTGATTACTTGATTTTCACTCACTCCATCACACAAAATTACCTTGAACAGATATTCAAGGTAATTTAGTTGAAAATAGACAAAACACATCCAGGTAATAAGTCTGCATGTTGTAGGGTAAACAAATCTTGAAGACAACATCTGGAATTGTCGATGTTGTGGGAAAAACTTAATTTCACATAGGCTACACTAATAAAAAACAAACAACAGGAATACCTTCATTTTCCCAATGAACAAGGGTGGCTTTATCACTTTTCAGAACGCTGCCGACAAACTCCTCAGTAATCGGTTCTATGTGTAGATCCACTCTTTGAGGCTGGGACGCCGCAGCGGAAACCGCTTCTTCGCAGTGTTGCTTTAACACGTTTAGATCCAATCCAGACAATTCTAAGAGAAAGTCGTTTCTTTCATCTTCAGACAACTCGGACCAAAATTGAAGAACGTGAGATTGCCCTGCACGATCTAAAAATGATTTTACTTCCTCCAACGACAACATTTTTTTTCTTTTTTAAGTATTTCCCCCAAGTGGGTCTCTGGCTTGTATGTATGCAGATTGTGATATTGCCCGGCGCGTGCGAAAACCTCGTGACAGAAGCAGGAACCAACAAGGATGTCCTGTGATGTCCGAAAAATGACGTGTAACTGTATCCAGACTCCAAAATAGACGGTCATAAACGACAGAGTGCGCATTTGCAAACGACATACATTGAATTGATTGAAAAAACAATGTCGTTGTCCCGTATAACTCTTTTTCTCGAGTAGACAGACGTCGATAAACTCTACTGGGATTTTCGTTTCGGACATCGAACACTACAATTTTAGCTGACTGGAAAACGGTTTATGCCAACTAGGGACCGTCTTAAAGTTGCATATTTTTTTTTAGAAATCAGCGCTGAATTGAAACGTCGTTTAAATGTGTACTATATCATATACGAATATGAAGACTATTGGCTGATGGCCATTTTAAGTATTTAAAGTCAAAAGATTCACAGGATATCTTGGTATTGGTCCAAGCAAAATATAATGAAAACATACTATGTTTAATGCAATTAGGACATAACGGCAACAGACCCCTACAGGAATAATTTGTCAATATTTTCCAAACGTTCCTCTCAATTTTGAAAGCCTCAAGAGACATTGGTTATGGAGAGACAAAACGTCGGTACCATTATAAATGCAGAACACATTTATTGAACAGCGAATTGCATACAAGCATAAATGATTGACATTCTCTCCATGGATGCATTCTAGAACAACATAATCTCAAACTCATTCTTTAACTTGTCAAATACACTCCGCACCTAAAAAGAATACAAATATAAATATATATATATATATTGATATATCTCAAATAGATTTTGTTATAAACTACCTCACCATATGACAGAACTACCTGGACTTCTGTCAGTGTATGTAATATATCATTTCAAGTTTTCTACAGTTGATGCGAGATAAGTTACTTTAGACAGGAGCTAGCAGTACAAACAGATTGTGGATTTTTGCAGATACCCTCACATTTCACAAGGAATGAAAGTTCACAGAAGCCCTAAGTTCCATCATAGTATTTCCTGTGATCATTTTATGCATAGAACACACTATGTCAGGTTAAAGGATGTGCATTGGCCTCCATTAGGTCTACCATTCGCCTTCTAAATATGCCAGCATGATGTAACAATCATTCATGAAGAGTAAATCAATTGACTGGACTTCAGCAATAGCTCATTTTGAAAATTGCAAGCAAATTCAAATAAAACGTTCAGTTGTATTTCAAATTGTCTCATGCAATTTAAGGAAGTCACTACTTGTACAGAAGAAAGATTTCAAAGTAAGGAATCTTATTGTGAATCCAAACACAATTCCTTGGTACACACACACACCAGGGTAACATGCACACTCGCAATAAAATGCAACAGGTCGAACATTCTAGAGCCCCAACTATGTTCATGCTGTTTTTGTCCAACAATGGTTGACAACTTCAATTGAAGTACCTTTGTAGAGGTTCAGGTCCTTATGACAAAACTACCAAGACTAAGCGAATATCTATATTAATACTTAAGAGCTGTTGTGTGGAAGGTGGAATATGAATGAGTAAGAATATTAAAATGTATATGATTAATATTGGTGTCCATTTCCATGTAGCTGCTGTTACCATCCCTGCCCTACATTACTTAACCACCAAATGTACACCCTACCGAACACCAAAGGGACAAAATGATCACTTTAAAGCCAAAGAACACATAGTTAGGGTAAGGAAAACAAGACAATGGGATCGCTTAATGCATCACAGTTTTCAGTCATGTTACATTTGTGTAGGAAAAAATAAAACAAATACACAAATAAATAACCAGAACAAGGTTTTCACTGGAGTAAAGCGGAGTACCTTAAAGTGCATTCAGGGTTTAAAGGTCTCCACCTGATCAAGCATTGCAGCCAATGAGGAACAGGTTTAAGCTATCCACACACAGCGTTGAGATATTGATGTCAAAGTGTTCGTACTTCTTACATGTCCCTTTAACAGTACATTTGTATAATATACAATCACACAAATTGCAGTGAAATAAAAAGGAAAGTATCAAGTATTTCCATCATACCAGTATTGATGGACAATGATAAACCATTTGGAATTTGTCAATTTCTGTGGGACTAAACAACAAGGAACCACTTGATCCTGTTTGATAAATTATAATAGGGGGAATATAAAGTTTCTTATTTTGCCCAAATAAAGACTATTTTCAAATAATTTGGTTTAGATTCTGGCATCTGGCAATATGATCATAAACATAATGTAAACATATTAAAAAAAGTGACACTTATATCAGACTGATTGCACAGTCAGTGTTTAGATGAGCACAAAGCCACTTATCTGCAGCAAAACGTCCTGCGAGTCCAAAAAGCAATTCATTCTAGATGATCAGTTAAGTTTTGTTTCTATCAATTCGAATAGTTATAGTGACATATAATATTCTGTTAAGAGACAAAACTTTTGAAATGGTGAATGAACATCCGCTTTTCCTGGCTGTATAACTTATTGCAACCAAACACACTGCGGTTGTTGTTCTTAACCGCCAAACCTTTCACAGGCCTCTTATAGTTGGTCTTCAAGTGAGAGAAACCAATGCTTTCAATTCTAATTCACACTGCAACGATCAGTCAGAGGACAGCAGTGGATCAGTAGCTGCACTGGTCTTGTCCAAGCTGAGGGCTATCCAGGTGGTTTCTTACAACACCCAAGCACTGCCTATAAACAAGCTTAGGATGGTAAAAAAAGAAGCCTGTACATTCGAGAGGATTGAATTGATATGTACGCCATGTGAAAAAAATAAGTAAAAAAGAAAAAATGCTCAAACATCAAAACTGGTAGAACAAAGAATTATTGTATATGGGCCAACAGCACATTGAAGTGCAAATGAGGCCAATATGTGTAGAAGAAATGTTCTAAAAGAGCAGAATGGTTTGTTATTTTCAATAATTACAACATATTGAAATAGAAGCCTTTTAACCCCCTTTGCATCTACACCTAGATTAAAATGCAATTACATAAAAATGCTTACATTTTTTTTTAATTAAATTTATACTTAATTTTAATTTCACTACAAAGTAAGAATTATACATTTCTAATCCAATCTATGGTGCATTTCTAGGACCTAATGGATGGTCAAATATATGGGGCCTGCACACATTTCCACAGCATGACGATATGTATCTTGTTTGCTTATATCCAGAAGTCTCAAGCCAGACAAGGTGTATTTAAACATTCAGAGAAGCCTTTTTAAGGCTGCCACAGAAACCTACGGCCTTCTACAAATAAACTATTTTGTTTTGCAATGTCTAACCACTGAATGTTGATGTTGGAGCAGGGTATGCGCTCCAGGGACAGTGTGTGATTCAATACTGCAAAAACAAAAACACTTAATGCGGTGAAGGTGTTGCTTGAAATATTGAACACAACTAAGTACTTGTAGTTAATTGAGTTTGAGACTAAAAAGTTCAGAGTATGTTTATTACTCTCTCGAACTAAGCACTAAGTGACTCATTTCATTAAGTTACTAATTTCCAACATAAGACATCAGCCATCTGAAAACAACCCTCCAAAAAAAACAAAAAATAACATTGTTGATCCCAAACCCAAACAAAATATTAGTGGTTTACCATCAAGAGTGAACGACTCCAAAGTTAACCTAAAATAAGATTGTAAAAGCACTACTGGATTGTAATAATTAGCATTGAATAAATAATTAATATAAATTATAACAATGACATTCTTTTTAAAGACAAGGGAGTGCATCTGACCAGCTCAATCCACAGTGAAGTCTTTACTCTGGTCTCGTTAGTGCCATGCACTCATTAGCTTCACCAGACTCGCTAATACTACCACTACTACTGCTGTTTCTACTTGAGTTGCCTCGTGAAATGTTCCCTCTTCTCCGTTTCATCCAGTCCATCCCCAAACTTGATTGTTCTGCTGAAATAAAAACCTTTTATTTTCGAGACATGAAGCTCCTTTCATCATCCTCCTCACCGCGACCGAACGCCCAGGTATATCTTGAGGCGTTCGTAGACCACGTAGCTGATGCTCACGGCGGGGATGACCTTCATGAAGTTGGGGGCCAGGCCACGGTAGAGTCCCGTGGGCCCCTCTGTCCTCATGATGTGTCTGAACAGGCCGCACATGGTCATCTGAGGGCCTCCTGCCTGGGAAGCTGTGGGGAGGAGGGAAACCATGGCAACATGAGTGGGTCAGCAAGCCTGGTTGAGAGACAGTGGGTTCGACAGCTGTGTTTGAGTTCTCTCCCTTGTGGCCCTATATGGTGCACTATTTAGGTTTTTGTAGTCTGGTTCCCTGTCCACTACTGTATACCAATAATGCACTGTAAAAAAAAAGTGTACAACTGATGCCCACCTACTTCCGCACTATATCCCATGATGCACTGCATACTGCCTTCATTGACATCGGACTCATCCAACAGAGGACTGCTTATGCAACCAATACGCGTATAATCAATTGATTTCTTTTTAAATAGGGTCCGGATTTAAAGAGACACTCTTTGAATGTTCCATCAACTTAAATCACAAAAATGAGAAAATTCTTTGTGCAGACACATTGAGCAGAACGGGGGAGCAAACCAAATCGGACAACTTTGATATCTGCTGAGGAATTGAAGACGCAGCCTCCCCCAGTTCGGAGGAGGGGTAACGGATGAGGCTGACCTTGCGCCTGCATGCGGGTCCGGACCAGGGCCAGCGGGTAGCTGGCCAGCTGCCCGCACGTGCTGGAGGTGGTGCAGCACGCCAGCAGCACAAACACCCCGGGGTCCGCGCTGTCCGTGGCGTAGCGCTGCAGCCACCAATTCTTCAGGGTCTGGATCGAGTGGGATGGAGAGAAGTAAAAGACGAGGGTGAAATGGAGAGTTTGGCGGCTCGGTGGCACATGCCACTAATGCCAGTCCCCTCTGCGGGTACACATCGCAAATGTGTAAATGTGTATTTCCAGAGTAAAAACCCACGTACCACCCGGCAGTACCCTTGTGTAACCACTTGAAAAGCACTGACATACACGGTGCACCCGTTGTAGTTTTGATTCTGACATGTGGTCCTATGCTACATGTCGTTCCCGCTCTCTTTTGGTCTCTACCTCCTGACCATAAAGGCTTACAAAAAGCCCATAAAAGGAAGCACGGCAGGAAAATGCTTCCTGCCATCATAACAATCCTTTGGGAAGTGAATGCTCAGGCAGATAACAAATTAAGAAATGCTGTTTTTTTAACACAAGCTACCAGTTCTAAATCATAAGTGCTCAAAGCAGACATGATCTAGAGCAGTGGTATTCACTATTTTTTTCAGGAGAACCGCACTGACAGGACAAAGTCAACAGGAGAGCCATTTTTACCGCAAAGTATCAAAACCTATAAAATCCAGTCATACGTATCCCTGCTTATTAATATGTCATCCCTGAAGCAGTGTTTCCCACAGAATTTTGTGAAACTGTGGAGGGAACCCAGTCCTTAGGGGGGCCGGGGGCATGGTCCCCCGGAAGAAAATTTGGTACCTTTTAACCTAGAATGCATCAATCTGGTGCACTTTGAGAGGAAAATTAAGAGGCTAATTCAACTGTGTCCTATGTGAGCTGTTTAGTATTATTTTCTGGAATAATTCAGAGGCATTGGGAACCCTGCCTGTGTAACACCCTGAAAAGGAGAGAAGTAAATAATCACGCTCGACACGGTGCTCTCTTTGTCGTGGCTTCGACAAGAATGTATTAATATTCCAAAGTATTTACATAGGTACAATGTTTTTTTAAAGAAAATATCAAAACAGAAAATATACAATTTCTTCACATTCAAATATGAAGTTCACAGTCTGGTTGTCTTCTTTACTTTCACATATTCTCACTTAAGTAAACTCAAATAAATAAATATTACACTTGTAGCCATTTACTTGTGTTATTCCAATCATTCCCTCTCTTAAAGAGTTACATTGTGAATTAAACAAATCAATAATCAGGCCTAAATACACACTTTAACATAAATTTACAAACCTATGTATGCACAATGTGTGTTTTACTTTAACCACACTCAACCATGGTCTCATGGCGCACTCTAGTGGACATCTGTATTCACTGCATGATCATATCACTATATTTTTACTG
>OMKX01105431.1:0-14621 GCA_900302425.1 Brosme brosme
ACCACTCTTAGTGAAGATGTTGTGCAAGGGGTGGTCATCCCTTGACAACACACTCCTCATCTTCCTCATCACCCTCTTTTCTAATATTTCCTCCACAGAACTTGGGCATGAACCAATGATGGAGCCCGCTTTCCTTATCAGTTTGTTGAAACTGTTCCTGTCCTCAACTGTTACACTACCGCCCCAACACACAACAGCATAAAAAAGGACACTTTCCAGTATCCCATGATAAAATATGTTTAAAATAGGCCTTCCCACATCAAATGACCTCAGTTTCCTAAGGAAAAACAGTCTAGACTAGGCCTTCTTGAAGGTAACTCTGCTGTTCTCCTTCCAGTTTAGTTTGCTGTCTAAATGGACACCAAGGAATTTATATGAGGGAACTACCTCTACTGGCTGACCTCTAATAAGAACAGGGGCTACCTCCATTTTCTTCCTTTTAAAATCAAATATTAACTCCTTAGTTTTATCTATATTTAGAATGAGATGGGCATCATCACACCAACTGACAAAACGATCCACCTCATTCTGATACGCTGCATGGTCGTTGTTGGTAATGTAGCCCACTAATGCAGAGTCATCCGAAAACCTCTGTAAGTGACAAGAGGCACTGCTATGTCTGCAGTCAGAAGTATATAGTGTAAATAAAAAAGGAGATAAAACTGTACCCTGTGGTGTATGTTAGTGGTGATGATCTCAGACTTGGTGTCATGAACCCTCACATATTGAGGTCTGCTTGTGAGGTAGTCTGTGATCCATGCAACAGTAGATTTATGAAGATTAAAACCAAAAAGCTTTTTAGCTAAAATGTGTGGCTGTAGAGTATTAAAAGCACTTGAAAAATCAAAAAACATTCTCAGAGATGCAGCAGTCAGCTCTAGATGACTGTGCACCGTGTGCAACAAGTAAAGGAGTGCATCATCTGTACCTACGCCCCCCCTATACGCAAACTGAAGTGGGTCCTGAAAGGCAATGACCTGTGCCCTTAGGTGCCCCAGCACAGTCCTCTCAAAACATTTCATTACAGTGATCAAGATGCGGAAATATTATTAGTCCAAAAAGAAAGATTTTTTTTTTTTTTCAAGAGCTGTGCTCTGCTTCGTAATAACTGCATCTGACATATTATCTTTGTCTTTAGGAGATATTAAAGACCTTTATGAAACCAGCCTGAAACCAGGACACGCAGCTGCCTTTTCAGATGACTGTGATTCAGCCTCTATCAAGGGCATTGTACACGGGGCTGGGAATCAGGTTGGTGAGGGAACACCAGACGGCTTGTAAACCCCTCCTGTGCTCTTTAATCCTTCCACTCACTGAACTGGGTTTGTGTGTTCCATCAGAATTATTACATCGGCTTCCTGGACTTCAAGAAGGAAGCCATCAAGAAGCTGGGGATGAGGGCCAAGACGTGTTCCTTCAATCCCGGGGTGATCATAGCCAACCTTACCGAGTGGAGAAACCAGAACATCTCCAGCCAGCTGGAACACTGGATGGAGCTCAATGCAAAGTGAGTCTAACTGGTGCTCCTGTCTAGCTTGGTTGGTAGAGGATGGCATTCATTTTGGAGTCATTCCCACTTGATGAGTGTGTAAGCACTCTATAGTGACGCTTTGGGCAAAAGGGTTGTTCCCACCAAATACCTTGATGGCAATTGCGTTAACCTCATCTTTAGGTGGTCTGAGAAAAAATGTTTCAAACTTGCACTGAATGGGTCAATGCAACACATTTTTATTCATTAAAACTTCATTAAATGCATATCAAATATGCTGTGTCTGAAAACAAAAAGGCCAGGATGTGCACACAAATGCAAGACAACAATTGTGCTTTTGTGCAGAAAGCCTTGCATTACTGCGCAATTGGAATTTTTTCAGTAGTCAATCTAATGAATGAATCGAATGCCATTTGGCTTTCCAGGCAGGATCTGTACAGCAATACATTGGCAGACAGCATCACCACCCCTCCACTTCTTATCGTGTTCTACAAACATCACTCCTCCATTGACCCCATGTGGCATGTCAGGCACCTGGGTAAGTACTTTAGCCATGACTAGAAATAATCTGCGTCCAACTGCACTGGCGTCATTTATTTTAATCAAACTGTACTTTATATTCAGAACATTTAGATCAACATAGAAAAATGATTTTGTCCATCACTAATCTACCAAATTAAAGATGAAAGGCTCTCTGCAACATGCACATAGTGATAAAATATTACAATCCACCCCAGTCACCTACTACTTTCCACTTGGGGTGGTTCAACCCTAATTAAAGAAACCCCAAATACACATATAAATATGTATGTATACACAATAACAACACAAAAAAAAAAATCATTGCCAGGAGACTGTTTGCTGCTCTTTATTCTGTAAATAATATACTGCAATGTTTTAGGCTCCACAGGGGCTGGCAAGCGATACTCTGCCCAGTTTGTGAAGGCAGCGAAGCTCCTCCACTGGAACGGGCATTACAAACCCTGGGGAATAAAGTCAGCCTACTCTGACATCTGGGAGAAGTGGTACATCCCGGACCCCACAGGGAAGTTCAGTCCTCTTCGCAGACACTCTGGAGAGAAACATTGAGGGCTACGCATAATGAATGTCCTGCTCTAGCAATTTACCATAACTGTGGAAATCTCAGGAACAAGCGTTATTTGTGGGTCAGTTGTCCCTTCATACATGCCAAGGAACAGAACACCACACATATGCATTGATGAATCATAATCAACCAATTAAGAGTTGCCACATGTGGACGCCCATAACCGACCATACATGGTTAATAACTCATCCAGAATGTATAGGGATCTGGCTAAGCATTACTGGGCTGGACATACTAGAACCCCCAGCACTTGGCATTACATCATAAACCTGCTGCCATGGCTTCAGTTGTAATTACCCATTTGTTTAATGGCATAGGAAAGAACAGGCATGTTCTTTCATGTACATGACCTAAGGTATTGTCCATATGTCCACTTTCTAAATGAGGCCCCGGTCACATATTGCCATCCATTCATGATTCATTCCCAATCTTGACTCTGCACCAAGTCTTTAAATTAGTGCTTTTGTTTTGAGTCGTGCATAGTGGACAATGGGTGTTTGTCTCCTTGTCTAAAGCCTTGGACTTTATAATGGGTCTCCAAATATTTATATACATGTGAAGGTATGAGATTTTTTTTTTCATGCTGTCAACCCATTGCTTCTGTAGAATGACACCATAGGATTAGTGTTGACGAAATAGCTGTGACCAATCAGCAACCAGTCCTAATTCCAGACCCTCCTCCATTACTGGTGGAGTAATGCCACTGTATTCTAGAGTAACCAAATGATGAGATCGCTGTTAAGTCGGTTGAGACCAATTTCACAATGGGGAATTGCAGTAGTGCATGTCCTTGCAGGTGTGTTACCTATGTCGGATTTGTCTACAATAACTTGTATCAGGTGACATTTCTGATTTCATTCGGCATCTTGCCTCCAATATCTGTGGGAAAATGTTATATTAAACAGTGGAAATACATTTTTGTAGCTGGCTGTACCAACGTATTAATCATGGCGAAATGGGAGATATTCTTACTGCCTTTATGAACACATTTTGCTTTGAAAAAATAACCACTAGGTTGTCATTTCATGGATTTTAAATATGCAAACCACTAACCAGATCACCTCCAGCAACATGACATTTGCACAGATTTGGTTTACATACCATTGCCAGCATTTTTAGCCTTGGAAGCATTTTTGCAAATCCTGCTGTACTTGTACTTTTGTATATTTGCTTCAATAAAATGTATGACAATTACTAGAAATTGAAACGATAGATGCTTGCTCCAACAAATTTTTTTGATAGGTGTGTTGGAAGGAAGCTTCAGGTTGTTTTGTTAGAGACATAATCAAAGACCCATTAAGTTTCGGTTTATTAAATGTAGGCTATATACACAATCTGAACAAAGAGTTTATAAATCAACTCTAAAAAATTAACAACATTACAGAAGGACATACTCCATGGCCAGTCAAACTACTGAACTGTATTCGTTTGATTCGTAGTCCACTTAAGGAGTAGTCCATTGTGGGCAATCTTAGGTTCAGAGGAAACAGAAGCTGGTGATCATTTAAAATCGGTGTTAAAGTCATAGGCGTCATCAGTTTTGACTGTTGAGAGGCTGATATCAACCGGAACTGACTGGAATTGGACTTTGCTGCGTTTATCTGTAAAAGAAATGCCAGAAAATTAACATTTTGAAGGAATCTTTAATTTAACTTAAGGTATTAAGTTAAATACCTTAATAAGATATTAATATTTACTTTTGTTAGATGTTTTCTGTAGATCCTTGGTTTCTTCCACTTGTTCAGATTCTCCGTTGAGATCCTCCAGCTGGAAAGAGTAGCAAGGACTTAAATTTCATGAACCACGGTCGACACAGATCACATTGCTACAGTATGTCCCTAGCAAGCAGGATCAGAGTTGGATTAGAAGTCTTCATGAGTAAATCAAGACTTGCGTTATTGTCCTCATTTCCTTGTTGGGAGCCAGACAAAAAAAATAATACATCTAACTTGTGAGGGTCAATATGGTCTGTTGAAGCCCCACTATAGACATCTAAGTATGTGGCTACTCTTATAACATACTCTATTGGAGATTGTTCTAAACAGAACGATTGCGGTTGCACTGCGATAAAGTTACCTCTTTCTCCTCATCTTTCGGTATTGGAACAGGCTTCTGAAGGACATTTGTGGGATTCAAAAGGCCGGCCGTGGGGCCTTTAGAAATCAGGCTTATGCTACTGGCCTTGTTGGGATATTTAACACCTGATGGTGAGAGAAGGTCATCAGAAATACAAATAACATGTGGTTTAAATCTTTTGTTTTCCCAAATAACCCCATGAACACAGCTCTTCAGCTCGGTTAGTCAGTTTTAAAAGAGGCAATGACTCCAGCCTAAACATACAATTTAAAAAAAACTTCGGAGGCAGTTTTAGCAAGCCTTCAAATGTTGAAATGACCACCTACAGTTAAAGGCTTAGCTTAGGATTTATCATTTCAACAGTTTATAGGAAAGATCAGTCACATACACATACCTTGAAGAGTTGCCTCGTTTCCAGTTTTTAGTTTGTTTAGATTCAAGCCCTTCTTGTTCTCGGTAACCATGGCATCCGAGAGGTAGGGAGGCAGGCTGAGGTTCTCTACCCTACTGTGGTAGCTCAGCTTGGCCCTGTAGAGTATTGGAACAATGATTAAATGTTAAAAGATGTGTTTCTTATATTTCTCATTACATGAACACATGACATTTGAGGATCAGAGTTGGATTAGAAGTCTTCATATTATAGTCAAGACTTTGCGTTATTGTCCTCATTTCCTCATGCATAATTTAGACTTGAATACTGCAAAACATAAGCCCTCACCCAGTCCAATCATCCAGAAAAGTGGTCGCTGATTGCTCCATGTTAGCCACTCCACCCTTGACCAGATAGCCACGTTTTTTTGCCAGTAACGTTATAAATTCCAAAGAGTTTCTGTAGTCTGGTACATTGTACTGGAGCATCACCTGAAAAAAATATATTTTTTTAAAAAGAGCCAAAATGCTGATAGATTCTGACCAGTGCCAGTTTTCTCCTTATCTCAATCTGCTTACCTGGACCTTGTCGCACTGTTTCAGTAGCGTCCTCACGGCTTCCAGAACGTTCTCCTCTCCCTCCTCCACTTGTAGGCTTCGCAGGGCCATAGAGGCCGGTGGGTTGGACGGAGACGCCACGATTCCTGGGCTGTCGTACAACTTCAGATTCTTCTGGATAAACACATCCTGCTTGGACCTGGTGGTGTGGGATGTTACAACAGGCTACTGAGTGAGATCTAGACATGCAATATAGAGCCCTTGGGTCATTGTGGCTGTGTAACTACCTTTATAAAAAATAACAAAAGGCCATTCTATTGGAGGTTGATTTCATCACATTGATTTGGGATGTCAGCAGGATCAGAGTTGGATTAGAAGTCTTCATGGTAAATCGAGACTTGCGTTTGTGTCCTCATTTCCTTGCTAGTATCCGGATTGTTTTAAAAAAAGGCCTACATATATTCTAAGGGGCACCATCAAGTGCTGGCTTAAGGCCATACTATACACATACATGTGGAAGATTTCTAGTCTTGTAAATACAGAAAACATACCAAAACTATCAAAATTAAGATCAACTCACTTTGTGATGCCCCTCTTGACCCCAGCATTGCACGCGCGTAGTCCCTTCATAGTGTTGATGAGACTGCTCTTTCCCACGTTAGGGAAGCCTGGGGAAACGCATTTAAAATGGGTATAAGTCGAACATGCACCCAACCATTGACTTAAATACTGTAATGACATGCCAAATGGGTTTCAAAACAAAGCGCCATGAACCACACTTACCGACGACACCCACTTTGAGAGTGTCCTCAGGTTTTGAGGTGGCCTGGTAGCTCTCCAGCAGGCCAAGGAGACAGGCGTTACCGAAGGACAACGCTGCTCGGGATTTGTCAAGAAGCGAATCAGGAAATCGCCGTTTCTTCTCTTGCTGGTGGGTTGGGAAAAAAAAAAGGGGATCAAAATGAAAACCTTTAAATCAGCTTTTATGATTAGGGAAAGGTTTAGAGCAAAGTAATTCATCAGTGTGGCATTTCTTTTTATATCAAGAATTGGGCATACCTGGTACATTGGGTGACATATGCTCCTACCAGTGAAGTCTTAAAACATAACTTCTGTTAATAATTCTAGATTTTTGGTGGGTACAATTTTAAGATGCAAGTGGGGGACTAGAGATCCCTGAACTCAATGTCAAACAAAAGCATCAAGAAGCACTGTGGTGTTCCAGAGCCACCATGTTGTGTTTTGTTCGTTTCTCTTGGAGGTATAAACCAGTTATTACAGCACGGCACAAGCTGCGTAACCTTCTCAGTCCTCCTTCAAATATAGCTCTAAAGGTGACCTTGTTTTGGTTCTTGCTGGGGTGTCATTAAGAAAACATTGTGATCTTTAGTATGCAGTTCCTTACCACTGTTTTGTCCACGAGCTGTGTCGAAGCCTTGAAGGCCACGACGGGAAACTCCAGCTCTAGACACTGGATCCATTTCTCCACATTTTCCTGTGGCACCAAATCTTGATACAGAAAATGTTATCCAAGTTAAGGATAACAAGTTAAGTTAAGGAAAAAGGCCAACGCATCTATCTAGGAAGTCACTTTGTTTTTAATTTATCTGAATGTGCCACATTTCTGTATAGTAACCTATTTTGGTCAGGACAAGCAGCAGTTTCTTGTTGCCAGGCCTTGTGAGTACCGCTTCCTCCAGCTGTGGACACCGGTAGCCCAGGGGATCTCTAGCATCCAACACTTCTAATATGACGTCAGATTGATCAATTACCTGAAATGGGAAGCAAAAGTTAGTAAGCCCTTCAATGAACATTAACAATCAGTTACCATTAAATCCCAGGCTTCAAGCCAGAAAATGAACAGTCAACTGTTCAAGTCTATGTATATAAATCACTAAAAGTCTTCTTGCTAATTATATTAGCAGTATTCTTGATTTGGCTTTACCACACAGTGAGTGGAAATACAAGCAGATCAGACGTACCTCGTTTATTTCACTACAAAGAAACTGCTTTGAACATTTCTTCATGGCACTCTTTTTTGACGACTCCATGTCATCTGTGTCCTATGAATTAAAAGTGTAGAATTAGCACAACATTTTTTCGAAATGCTCCAAGAATTAGTTTAATGATCAAAATCTGGTCCCTTACCAGCCGAGCCTTCTTGGCCTTTGGATTCTCGGTTTCTGAACGAGGCGCGTCCCTCTCCTTTTTCCTCTTTGCTCGCTCATCTTTTTTTTCTTGCTTCCTTTTCTCCTTTTCTTCTTCAATCTGTAAAAGCAAAATGTTTCCATCATCCAAACATGATTTAGTATGTTGTAACCTTTATCCGATGGTCTATTGCAACTCTAGCCTTAAATTTGAAAGTCGGAGAAATACAACTTGCGTGATGTGACCATCAAACATCTAACCCTTTTAGATGTTGAGATTGAATATGATTATTAATAATGATTATTGGGACCTTACCTTCAGCCTCCTTTGTTCTGCTTCTCTGAGAACCTCCTCTTTGAAAGGTGCGATATTGGGGACTCCAGGATCCTTCTTCGTTCTTTTGCCCACTCCTTTCTTGCTCGCCTCCTTTTTGAGTTTTCTGTTGTGTTCTCGTACCTTGAAGAACACAAATCAAAATGATTTGAGTTTCACAAAAATAAAATCAACTCATACCCAAATGTTAATAGTTGTATACATGTTTGATATTGTCTACATTTGACAAATTGCATTTAATCTATATTTTTTAAATTGGACTTTAGTTGGTAAAGTACACCGGCTGTCCCTAATGCACATACAATTTATATACCCATGTGCACAATTGGGGAAAAAGGTTATGTAGGGGAGCGGGGGTAGAATAAACATCCACAACTTATTGTCATTCGTTCATGCACACTGATCCTAGGCCTGTTTACACATACGACACCAAACTACAAGTACGCAAATTATTCGGCTTTACTAAGCTATTTTATCAGTGACTCACCTTCTTCTGTATCTTGTAACGTTTGGAACAGGATATCCTCTTACTCGCCTTCTTCAACTCTATATTAAAAATAAAATGATGCCTGATTGCAGTAATACCGTCACGACACATGGACGTCTTTGCACCATGTGCCGAGCCGAGACTGAATAAAAGTTAACACCACATGTTTACCGAATATCAACTGATGACATTGGGTGAATTCATAATTAAATGTTAAAAGTGGCGTAAATAATCAACAACTATAACAACACCTGACTGTTATCTGGGTACTCACTTGGACGCTTCATGTTGACTGTCTTGTAACGTTGCACGTGGTAAAATGAAGGTTTCTACATATATATGTCATGATATCCGCTTCCGTTTTCTCTGTTTCTATCGGTCGCCCTGTGTATGGGTCGCCACCTACTGAACCGGAGTAGTCACAGTCCCTTGTGGAAGGGAAAAACTCTCGACACAACGTTTGAATTGTACGACGTTCATAAGCTTAACATTATGTTATATGTTAGCATTCATACGACCCGGAATCCCCATCGCTCAATATCGCAAAGACAAAATTTCCATCGTTCTAATTTGTTCTGTACATCTATTTTTAGTCTTTCCAGTCAGCCAATATTATGGCACTATTAACGTTAAAAAAAGAAAGAAAACAAATGTTTAGAGTTAGGCTATTGCATCAATAGGCTTATAGTTAAACTTCGTTGTATAGTTTAAATTTGAGTCTATACAAATTGCAATATATGCGATATATATCGTAAAATTTGTATAAGTACAAATATATATATTCAGTAATATCCCCTGTGACAATTTTGTATTGATAATTATTTTAATTGAAAGTTATTGGTTCCGATTCCTGGTATTCTTCAGGAATTTGTCTATTTGTAAAATACACGTTATAAACAGTAAACAAATTGGATAAACTCTTACTTATTTTTGTTTCACTGCTGGTGGAAACCTAAATCTCCCACGTCCTATTTTCTAGGGCCCCCTTTCCTTTCCCATAATTACGGTAAGCAGCAGGCACTCCGTGTCACGTGACTCCGTAAAGCATCTTTTTGGTCCATTTTGGATGATACAAAGTGAACCTTGCAACCTTTGAAAATGACCAAATTACAGTTTTTAAACGTGTTTTTGACTGAGCGGCTCATGCTTGCCGCGCAGGAGATATACAAATCTGTCGAGGACACAATCTTGGAGTATCAGGAGGAGATCGCGCTGAGAGAGCGGGAGAATGACCATTTGAGGCGCAGGCTACGAGACGCTGGGATTGAAATATGGCCAGGTTAGCTTTCCTGCTACACGTTAGCCGTTAGCTCACTACCCATAGCTAACGTAACATGCTGATACTATGTCATCCCGAGAAAACCATGCTTCAAAAGGAAACGTGCCTCTCAAATTCAATGTGTGAACAATTGTGCAAATGTTTAGTCTTGAAGAGCAAGTTTCACGTTAAGCATTTTCTAGCACGCCTACACGTTAAGATGGCTCACTTTAGCAATTAACTTCAGCTGTTGTGGCCATGGAGCAACCGCTAACCTTTTAGCTAGTTAGGTAGCAACCTTTGTTCGTTAGCTAGCTAACGTTAGCAACGATATCGTGAGATTATATTTAATATATATTTAATATATAAATGTAATTTGGCCCATGCAGGCCATGTATATGCATGGGAATCAGTGCTCGTGTTCGGCTTTGCAGTTTTACAACAACTTACATTCGTAAAATAATTTTTAACCCTGACTCCTATTAACCCAAATTTGAGTCAGTTTTGAGAAAAATATCACGTGTCAAAATGATGACTCCTATGATAACTTGTCAAACCCCTCTGTACTCTTATGTACCCAGACCGTCCATCTATGGCCCTGCTAGATGATGAGGAGGGTGAGCACCCAAGGCGGGAGTGGAGTCCCAGCATGGGGCATGAGGAACGCCTTCCCCTCCAGATAAAGGATAAGAGAGATCTCCGATCCAACCAGGGAGATGACCAACAACTCCGCCCACACGGATCGTGCAGCACCCCAGAGTCCATGTTCACGCCGCCGCGTGTTTGCAACGAGTACCCCCAGGAGGCCCCACACACATCCAGCATTCCCCAGAGCCAAGGGGTTGAGAACCGGGAGAGGGAGCCTGCGCCGAGGGCCTCGTCGAGACACGTGAAGGCAGAGGTTGGTGGTGGTGGTGGTGGAGGCCACCGAGGATCCACCTCCTCCAGCAGCGCTCCCCAGCCCCTCGCCCCGGTCAACCCGAACTGCTCGAATGAGAACAACATAGATATCCAAGGGGTTGAGAACGGTGGACAGATGGCGGGCTCAAAGGGAGGTGCCGGAGGGAGCCGAGGTCAGGGCTCCCACATGCGCAACCAGGGCGGCGCTAGTGCCAACGTGGACTGTTCTCTCCAGAAGTCCCCGCTTCAAGGTCACCTGTCGTCCTTCAGCTGCAAGGTGTGTGGTGAGGCGTTCAGCCACGTTGGCCACCTCCACGTGCACGTACAGGTGCACACGCGGGAGAAGCCCTACCGCTGCGGTGTGTGTGGCAAGTGCTGCAGCTCATCCGGACGGCTGCAGGAGCACCAGCGCAGCCACACAGGGGAGAAGCCATTCCGCTGCCAGATCTGCGGTAAGGGCTTCACCCAGATGGCCCACCTCAAGGTGCACATGCGGATCCATACGGGGGAGAAGCCCTACAGCTGTCCTGTGTGCGGCAAGTGCTTCAGCCGCTCCGACAAAATCAAGCGGCACCTCCAGACCCACAGTCGTGAGGGAACCTACTTCTCAGGACAATGAAACCCTTTTGAGCGTGTGCGTGTTTTTTGTTGGAACCAACTGAAATTTGTGAATCGCATTGACATGGGACACTTTTTAAAAAGAAGCTAAAGTTGCTGCCGAATGAGACGTTTTTCCTAATTTCAAAGAACTAGAAACGTACAAACATTAGTGTTTTCTTGTTTTATTTTTTGGTTTGACATAACAGTTGTCTCTATGCCATAGTCCCTGCTGTAGGATGTGTATTAGTCAGTTTAAAACATCTTTAATTTTAAATTCTCACACATATAAACTCTTCTAAGTCTCGATTCTGAGTAATTAGCTAGGCTTCTGAATTATTTAGTCTTTCATTAGTAAAATGATTAGCATGATAAAGTCTTCCACACATGCCTTGAACCTGAAATTAATTCAATAATTTGTTCATCCATTTCACAACAATCTTTTTTGGTTGCATCATCCTTTAATTCAATACACACTGAAGTTAAAAAGTGACAGAATTGACTACTTCTAATCAAACTCCTTGATGTTCCATTTGTTGAATAATCAACTTTGCAGTTATAATACATGGTATTTAATTGTAATGGTATCATCTTTGGTTTATTTGCCAATACGCACTCCCTTCAAGACTGGATTCATTGGGTTTAAAAACATTTAGTTCTTTCTCAGACCTGGTTACAATGTCAATGGTCAAGTTGGAAGAGAGATTGAGTCTTGAATGGGTAATTGAACAGTTTTCTGTTTAGTTTGCCGCCATTTTGGTAGTGATCGGAGACTCATGTCAATGCTAACCATTAGCCCCTAGTCACTTTAAACTGATAATGTTCTATCTTCTTTTGCATTGTTGCAGCGCTCCCAATATCTCATTATCACTTTATATTTACCACCTAATTCATGGGAAAATCTATCTACCGTTTTGTAAGATATTTGTATCTTGTCAAATACCACTAGTTTTTATAACCTGCACTATATAATAGCATTTCTCCAAAATGAAGGAATTTTACTCAAACAAGACCATCCAGTGTTACCTATGTGGGGTCGTTTTTCTAGAGGCTCAGTCTGTGCTGATGTTTATGTATTCACCAATGTTTCTACAACCTTTCTCTCAAACATAATTTTCTTAGGCCATTCCAAATGAATGAATGGATGGATTTTGAGGGAATCTAGTACCTAGTCTATTTGTCACCCGTTATAGACTATTTTCAACAATGGAATTCACTTCTCTCAGGACTAATGCTGCATTCATGTCATGCGGGGGGGAAATTGTGAAACACATTTGACCGGAATAGCTGTTGATTTCTCCTCACACAATTACGAATCAGAATCACTAGTTTACTTTCCGGTTTCAATTTCAACTCTTTCCTGTAGAAACCACAGCCAAAAGAAACGAAAGGGATGTTCTTGTATATTTCAGAATGCATATTAAATAAACGATGCATGTCAATACATTTAAAACAACATTTCAGCGAAGTTATTTCTGAGAGGAATACAGAATAGGTTTTTAAATACCATGTCCTGTTTTTAGTGCCCCTCTGTTTCCTGAATGCAGCGCGATTGGGATGCAAAACTTCCGAGCCGACCAGCAATCCTGTCTTTTTTTAAGTCCACCTGGGGGCGCCACTTGGTTCCCACACACATTACTGTATACAGTGTTGTATCATTGTGTTTAAATGTTATTTTTTAATAAAGTAGTTATTGAGTATGAATTTAAAAGTGTGTGCTGGTGTGTATGCTAGGTTACCAAATGATGAGGGAAACTACAATTTTGCTTCATTCTAATCAAAATCGAGTTTCGAAGCCTGATTCACTCCTCTGCTCTAAGGAGTTCTTGCCATTTCAAGATATTGTTAATAGTGATACCATGATACATATGGTTGATGTATGGATATTCAAAGTTCACGTTCCTATGCGGCCAGTGACTTGTGAATTCTAAATACACACTAAAACTTTTGTTTTGGTTCAGATTGTTGTAGAAACAAATGGAATACCCCTCTGAGGGGTATTCCACAAAGCCGGTTTTATCACATAACCGGGTAAGTTAACCCAGGGTTTGCGGTAACCCTAGGTTTTCCGTTCCAAAATGAACACGGTATGTTAGTTACTATAGAAACATATGCTCTGAATCAAACCTGGTCGGAGCAGGTTTTGCGCAGGTTAAGTTTGGAACATAACCCGGTTTTGGGTATTTAAACCCGCGTTCACCGCAGATTTCATGTGTTCACAATGGCATGCCCTTTTGATGAGAGGCCTGTTGATATCGGAGCGCAAATTATTCAATTCAATTTAAAAAAAAAAAAACTTCCATTCGTCATTATTTTTATTCTTTAGTTGCTGAGGGAGGAAAAAGAATAGGCTATAATTAGTTCCATGAATCACAATAGCATGTCCACGTGGAATTTCTGCCCATTAACCTCCTATTTTAATAGGCTACCTCTATCAGCAGTTTCATGTGGGCTGCAGAGTTTACCACCGGCCACTAGGGGATAGTATTGGATTACAGACCACTGACCGGCTCAGTTAGGAGTCGACTTTATTGTGTTTGCCAGCATTACAGACTTTCCTGTTACAGAGGATATTAAGTTGTTAACATAATTCATGTAAGTCCATTATCATTCTTGATTACTATAGTTGTTGTTGTCAAGGTTGGTTAAGTTCCTGAAGATATTTATGATAGACATGTGCATGTAGGAATTACTGGTTGCAGCTTATGTTGCTATTTTGTGTATTGCTGCAGGGCTTCTTCATCTTTGTCATTAAATAAGAAATTTGACATCGAGGAGTGTATTTCTTCAGTCTTTGTATTTTCTGTGTCATGCCAGATTAATAAAATATTTGAATGTCTCGTCAATCTGTCTCGTTCTTTCATGGTTCGTTCTGCCGCACGCGACCCGGGACCCTCACCATGGTGGATCTTGATCGATTCTTGAGTGGGGGTGGCCATCTTCACAATAGTGTTGTTACTGTTAACCCAAGAAAAATCAAATATGCCCAGAATAAACACAACTGTACATAAATTACTTTTAAACTCCATCATTGCTAAATCAAGTCTATTATCTTGCTGATTTGTTAAACATCCGATAATCACCTACCCCCCCCACCCCGCTGCGTTGGATTTGTCTAAGTCAAACTTTACCTTGAATTGGGGGAAGGGGGCATTTTGATCCTTAGCCTATTAATTTAAGGACATGTCATTGTGCATACATTAAATAAAGCTGTTGAATAACTCAAAGGCAATTAAATACAGATGCTAACATATTTAACCAGACACAATGTTGTATTTGCTAGTTTCACACATTTATTAAA
>OMKX01105455.1:0-15710 GCA_900302425.1 Brosme brosme
TTCTGTCAAAATCTGTGGAACCTGAGGCAAACTGAGGTAAGGTCAGTGATCTGCACAAACGTTAATACTCTTATCTCGCTGAAATCTTGACGAATTTACAAACGGTTTGGTTTCTTACAAACGTTATTAATGTGGTTATAATTGTGGATGCTTGAACATGTTGAACATAATTATTCATAAGTATGCAGTGTCATAACTACATCTCTGACGTTTATAACAAACCAAACCGTTTGAAAATCGGATGAAAATTGAGCAAGTTATGGTTATCTAAAAGTACATGTACCACTACCAACACATGTTATGGGTGGCCGAGCCATAGCCGTGCTGCCTGTAGTAAGATGGCCGCCATGTGCGGACGTTCGACTCCGTTGGTCAGCAACGCGGACGAGTCATCTAGTGTTCTATATATATCTATGGTACAGATGATAAAGCTCTTTGGTTGACACTGACAGCTACCAACTAGCCAAAGCAGGTGAGCCTCACAAACAGGCATAAACAATACGATACCGATAGCGACCGCGATTTTTCTGTTGCTGAGGAGCCTAATGCTGAGGAGTTTGAAGGCTATTTATTTGAGCCAGTATTTACTCAGATGAAGTAAGAAAACGGAGGGAATAACGGAGTTGGGTTCTTCCGTCTGCTACCTTCAAGTTCGGTCTTGAGCAGTTCCGCGCAGTGCATTCTGGTTAAATGAGTCCGTCAAAATAGTTCCGAAAATTCTGCTTCAACACACAATTGTATCTAACATCAAAATAATGCAAATTTCGTTTTTTTCTGAAGTAAAATGCAAAATAGAAATACATTACCCGTGACAACAGGCTAAAATGGCTAGAGTTCATTTCCACTAAGCAAAACAGTCAGGACTAGACCAGGGGTCAATGTGTACACATATTAATCAAGCAGACAGCACTACAAAAGCAGATTTGTGGTAAATGGATTATTCAGCTAAGCAGATTGGTGCCTAATAATTCATTTTGAGGTTTCTAGGTAATGCAAGGGCCTGGAATATGAATCAATGAAAAACCATTCGACACCAAGAGCATTAATAATTGTTCTTAGAAAATCTTTTGATATTTACATGTTTCAACAGACAAGCAGATACGGACAAGGAGTGCCTATATACAAAGCAGCACAGGATGTTAAAATGAGTGCTAAAACAATACGCTATTTACACGTGACTAGAGACTGAAACAATTTCTGACTAAGAAGACTATCACAAACTTGTTACTCAACCAGGTATTACAAATTCAATAAGGGTCTGTACAGTTAAAAAAAAAAAGGTTTATCTACATTAAATCCAATGTTTCCCTAAACTGAGAGACATCGATTTGTATATCTGTACATAATATATACATATAGCTCAGAAGCATGTATGATTCCATACATATATAGCTACCTGTGGTGCAAACGGAGCAAAAGAAATGATGTGTGACTTCAATACTACACAAACAATGTTCTGTGCTAAATTATCTGAATGACAAATAAGGTAATGTTACAAAGTTAACTACTATACTGGCAAAACAATTTATAATGAGCGCTGGTATATAATAAAGCTCATGTGTCCCAATGGTCTTAATGAACTAACAGTTAGTCAGTCCTTCAAAAACAGAAGAGATTGTCAATATTTTAAGTTCATGCAGAAATACAAACCGTTAAAATGGAAGAAAATAAAAAATGTATTTCCCTGTTACCCAAACATCTGTGCAGTTTCCCTTCATTATTTCTTAAAAAGTTACCAAACATCCAACAAACCAAACCTCAGGAACAGCACAGACCTGGTGAAACACAGGTCATTAGAGACGCCAACCAATTAGAAACGGCAACCGCATATTTGCCGCTGTTTCTGGGGTTTGGTTGAAATGTTTGGTTACCGTTTGAAAGAAGGTGCAAAAGTAAAAAAAGAAAAAAGGAACGGCATCTCCTATGGGCTACGGAACGGCACTGGACCCTAGCACTGGTACTTGGAGGGAAATACGAGTCTCTTGGTCTCCCTGTGTGAGGATGGTGCTGACCGAGGCAGTGTTCCTAGTGGGCGTCATGGTTGCAGAAGTGATGCTGGGGGCAGGGGGGACAACAACAGCAGCAGCAGCATTACTAGCAGCGCTGCTGCCAGGGCAGCTGGCCGCCGTCGCAACCACCACCTCTTCCTCTTTGGGCCGCTTGACAGCAAACTCAGCAATGCTGAAGACAAACTGCAGGCAGCCCAGCTTGATGTAGCTGCCGTGGTGGAGGAGGGCCGTGCCCTCCCAGCCTGCCCCGCTGCCTCCTATCAGGCTGGAGCTGCTGGCCTTGCAGCTGCACGCAAGCCCCTTGCCTCCCTGGGGCTGGCAGCTCATCACACCTCCGGCTGGCAGCATTCCAATCAGAGAACGAGGCTGATCTTCCTCCTCTCTTTTCTTACTGCGACCTGCGGACGAAAATGTGGACGGTGGTGGACAGTTAGTGACTGCTGATGTTGCATGCAGAGCAATGAGCATTTCTGGCGAAAAAATCTTCTGCACAAATAAGACAACAGATTAATGGGATACTCCAAAGGATCCCAAACAAATTGCCTAAAACATGAAATGTACAAATTGGCTTAAAATATCTTGCTTGAAGGTGAATTTTATATTTTCTAAATAAATGTCCAAAACAAAAATGTGAATTTTTCAACCCATTTATGAGCTCATGTGTGTTCAGATGTGGGGAAATCCCAGATTTACTCACGTATAATGCCTTGCACATCTGACACGAGGCCACTAGGTGGAGAAGGGGAGGCTTTCTCAGAGAAATCACAGGAGTAGAGGACATTGTCCACTGTGGTTCCATGCTCACTATAGTTGAGCAGCTCATAATGTTTTGTATTCTGAGAGAAAACACAAAAGATCACTGTAGTCACACCATGCCCAGAAGGAAAAAAAAACAGTCCAACATATACTTCATGGAAGAATAAAATATAAGATAGTTACCCACCTCATCATAGAAAATACAGGCATGCTTCCCCGAAATGAAGTTGCAATGACCATAGTTTGTAAGGCACACATCCATGTCAGCACCTTAAACAGTTTAGCAGAAGACTCAATTATAACAATGAACAGGATATTTTAAACGAAAAATAAAATTGTCTCCTTATTGAAAACAACTTCTTAAAACCAAATTAATCTATACATAATATACAAGGAACACAACTACAACTACCAACTACATTCCTCGCTATCATGACTGCATCTTCTACTGCCATGATATTCCAAACTGATGTTGCGCATTAAAAGTTTAGTACAAACTTTTTAAAAGGTCCAAGTTTTAGTTTTAAACAGCGATGCCCACCATTGTAGTAATATTTACACTCGCAGTAAAGTAGCCCATCATTTATTTGGTATAGCAACCAAATTCCAGGTAGTAGTATAGAAACAACTAAAGACGTTATCATACATAGTTTACTTGGAATGAAAAAGACATACCAGTTCCTATGTACAAAGTCCTGTAACACATGTTCACAGCTTCTCCTTTTCCTGTAAGAGAGTAAAATACTGCTCTTGTCTGCACCTTTTTCTTGCCTGTAAAGAAAAGGTTTTTTTTACCAAGTAAGGAAAAACAGTTTATATTACAAAAAAAAAAACATGCGTTGTGAGGACAAACAAAAACAGTTTTAATTACCCTCGGGGCATGGAGACAGGGATTTTAATGAGAGTGGACCAGGAATGGGTGAGGGTGCGCTCTGCTGAGACATGGAGGGATCTTTCGGGGGGAAAAGTTGTTGTATCCGTTGCCAGGCTAAAAGCTTCACCATCTCCCCGTCCAACTTGTTTATCTCGATCCCTACAGAGCACCAGAAAATGTGATAAATATAAGACACTGACATATAGTGAGCATGCTCCAAGCAGTATACATTATGCATTTCAATCTATAGATTCACAACAGCCATTCAAACAATGTGTTGCTACTTTAGCAAAATTTTGGAAACACTGCATTCAAATAAGGTTAAATAAAATAAATAGAACAAATGTTAAGATAATGAAAAATTTGGGTAAAAGGCAATGTTTTATTTCCCTCATCATATAATGCAATGTAATGGGTGGGTATCTTTTCACCGTGTATGTACAGTATTGTGCGCGCTTTAAGCTGAAGGGCCACACCCCTATTTCAAAACAGTTTCGGTATACATATTTTAGCTCTCTTACAAACAATAGCTGGACAAAGTATATATCGCAAGTATGTATCGCATTTCCAACTGTTCTAGAAATGTGAAACACACACCAAACAAAAAATGCATGACAATAGCTGCAAGGGAACAGAACAGGTGGTCAGGATTAGTAAAAGTGTGCTGGAGGTCAAGAGAGCTGAGAGATTTTGTAATTTTGCATCAGGACACCTACCCCCATCATCTCCTATACAGGCTTTTATACAATTGGATAGTTCTGGTAAGGAGGAGAATGCACTGGGGCACACAGCTTCCATGCCTCCAGGACCTGTTTTTAAATATGTAGAGGGTAAACTGGCATTAAAGAAATTACACTACAGAGAAGAGGCACATCATTTTTTAATTTACGATTAACAGGCATAGTTCAAGGGGCGATTAATGTACGTCTACGTGTTAAACGTCACCTATTTTACCACCAGGTGTGAGAGTGATTAGCCATTACAAGCTTTTTCAAAATCTGCTCTACCCTGTGACATCCCAAGTGGGACTAGCTGTATGATGGACAGATAAGCCTACCAGCTGGTACAGTCCAATGGGTAGGCTTTATCTATCATGCATACACCTGAGTGGACACTGGCAAATGGCTTGAAATAGCTCAATCACACTCACACCTGGTGGTAAAATAGGGGCACTTTATCATCATTTTAACAATATATCAATAATACCTAAATTGATTGGAAAAAAGCTATTTCACAATGTAAATTCTGTAATTAAAAAATATGGTTTTATTGTCTCTGATTTTAAATTGCATTCATCTTTCAGTTTGTCATCTTGTGCGTTTAGTACACAAGACTTCTTTAAATATAACTTCTGGATCTTTCAACCTGGACCCTATTTTCTCATAAATTTGTGTCTAAGTGACTAATGCAGACAACCTTTTTTGAAATGTATCCTACTGAGTGAGAGCCCCTCAGCCCTTGCAGCCGCAAGGGTTGACAGGCTTAGATTGTCATTATATCTTTCTAACAACATTATGGAAAGGATCCCCATGGAGAAATACAACTTACCTCTTTACCTTTCGCTTGATCTGGTCTGTTTGTTATTTGTGTCTAACCAAGTCTCACTAAAGGAGATGTCGTTATTGCAGGACATTTCTAGACTGACCTCGCCAGACCAATTCGGAAATGTGTATTAGTTTGGAGTTCATTTTTCTATTTCCAATGGGCGTTTTCAAAGGGTGCAGACCCAAATGCCTCTGGACACAATTGGATAGACCTACAACCAATCAGAGCAACACAAAGTGTGACTGTCTGCCCCATATTAGATAAACAGTTGTGATTTGCCCTACCCTTGCCAGATCTACTTGAAAACCGCCTGAACGGGGGGAGGCCAGATGCATATGCCAGAGCAAATAAAACATGAGCTCGCAGATTCGTCTGGTTCCCAGGCTGGGACATTTCCATATTGTCATCAAAATCTCAACCATCCTTCACCCAAATAGTTTGGATAACACTAAGCTACACTTTCTGTAGTCAAACACAACTAACTGTTGCCGTCACTCCTCTCTCCAACTCTCTATCAACTTTCTCTTCCTGCAACAACCAAGACTCCAGATCAAGACTCCTCCTTTAGCAAGACTTGGTTAGACACCATCGCGAATAGACCAGATCAAAAGGTAAAGAAAGAATAGTTTTTTTTCCTCTGTAGGGATTCTCCATAATGCTGTCCGAAACTTATAATACTAATTTGAGCCGGTCAATGGCAAAAACAAGCACTCTTAAAGGACGTATGTTTACGGGGCGCCACTGCCCCATTGACTAACATTGCAGCCTCAGCCATTGCGGCTGCAAAGGCTGAAGCTCTGACTTAATACTGGACACGTTTCAAAAATTGCTTCCGCATTACTCACTCAGACCTAAAATGATGGAAAATAGGGTCCAGGGTTGAGAAACCCTGAATTTTTCGTTATCCTCTCGTAACTATAGCATGGAACAACAGCAATTTAAATATTGAATTGAGACATAATTTTATCAGGTTATTGCCAATACACAGGCCCAATTTAGCCCTCAAATAGTGGTAGGTGGTTATTACCTGACTGAGCCGGTGACGTCGACGACCCCAACTTGTGTGCAGTGTGGGTGTCCTGGGTGGCTTTCTGTTGCGGGGCAGCTGGCTGGCCACCACTGACAACGGCCGGGGGCTTCTGATCACTCGTACACTCAGTTTTAAGCTCCTGCTGGGCTCTGTGATTCAGACGGATATCTGTGGTGGGACAAGCTGCGGGACTGTCCTTCTGGAGGCTAACTTCAGGGCTGCTCTCGCTCTCTCTTTTGATGGGAGCCCCAGCTATGTGGTTGGTTGTGGAGGCCAAGTCTTTGGGAGTGGTGGGCTTTAGCCTGAGCTGGGCCTCTGTCTGCCTGGGGGAATTGGGGACCTTGTTGCAGACAAAGGGCCCGTTGGCCTTTGGAAATGGCTGCTGCTCGTCTGTAAGGGGTCCATTGGGTTTCCTACTATTTTTACAGGTTGTGACAAGACAGTCACATTTCTGGGGCAGTGCTGCTGTGGTGTCCTTGGAGGGGAAGACCCCCTGGGGGTCATTGTGTATACTACAGCGTTTGGAACCGGGAGCGGGCGAGGGAGTCCTTTCTGAAGAGTCTTGAGACTTGAGGTCTTCTGGCACGAGGCTAGATTTTGCACTGGCTTTCTGTTCAGAGGCCCACTCCAGGGATAAGGAGGGTGAGGGTGATGACGAAGCCTTCTGCTTCATGGAGAGGTGACGCATAATGCTGCACTGCAGAGCGATCACATCTTGAAGCCACTGGTTTCACACAAAACATAAAAGATGTCTGTCAACTTTGGTATTTTTCGAGTTGCATCAATATAACAGTACAAAACTACAAATGATAGAGTTCTGATGCAGCAGTGGACATTGATTCCAGGTGGCATCATTTTAGGAGCAACAAAGAAGATCACAGAATAGCATTCTTCTATTATGTCATATATGGGCAAGTTTTTTTACTCTTCATGTCAAATAAATATAACCATCTTAAAAGTGACACAATGAAAACAAAGGATCGGGAATAGAAAAGGAAAATATAATGGCCATATGCATGTTCTGCGATATATAACATATGTCCCGTGTACCTCTTGCTGCTCGGTCTCCGTGGTGAAGTACTTGGGGGTCTGATGCTCTGGAGCACCGCTGCATACCAGCTCTGACTGGCGGACGCCGGCTGACGCCAGCATGGGAGGAGGGTTCTGGTACTGGGACTTGACAGCATCTGGTACCTAAGATATAGGAGTGTTAGGAATCACAATGAGCGTGTTATGAGGGTTTAGGGTTGTGAATTATAAGAGGACTGACATCCTTAGGCCCATTAGCCTTGGGGCTTCTCCAAAATCTCCCCTCACACAGCCTGACGAACCTTGATCGTCTTCTTGTTGTGCTGGTGAGGAGGGCGTCGGTTGGGTACATTTTGCCTGTGAACCCGACGGAGAAAGTCCACCTTGACGGCGTGCTGAGACATCCTGTCCTGAAATTGGTCGAAGAGCTGACAGCGGCTGGTTAGGTTCAGGGTCCTCTGGTTTAGCTAGAAAAAAGCAGGGCATATTGTTATCCTCATACCTTATAGGTCTCTGTTATATGAATTGTGAAATGGTGACATGATAAGCACCATGACAAAAGCAATTGATAACTTGCATCACAAATTCCATTACTCTTACAACAGTTAATAGAACCCACTTGGAAACTGGGACGTCCAAACACAAATAATGCACACATTTAACCATCCATTAAATATTCATCCATTTTCCATGCATATATGTGAACTGAAAGCTGCCTGTACCACTAAGTGTTCAACGTGATTGGGGCACATCCACTTGCCCGCAGGCAAGGTGGTGAGTGGTGGATCCAGACAGTCCATATGGAACAGGAGGGGACAATAGTCACACTGGATGAGTGGTGCCATCCTGCAACTCCTGCCGGAGGAAATAAGAGATATTCACAATAATCTTAGCAACTCATATTGGGTACAAATAGTGTACTAGGGTTGGGCGATCGTCTTTATTTCCATATTGTCAAATCACGGTTATTCTAAATTGCCAATATACAATCCGATTGCCAGGGGGTGGCCGAGGGACTTGAAACTTGCCGTCCTTGCTGATAATCAGCCTTGCTTCACTGAATATTGCCCATCCAACGGATTAGCTCATGTAACCACACGTATTTTCTTCAGAAAATGCGAGGGCTGAGCCCGAATATCAGAATATTTGTTTGTTACGTAGGTATGAGATATATTCAAAGCATTGCACAATGTTCAAACCACCTATATGCCTTGTGATAATTGGAAGTAGGCCTCATACTTTGGAAACCATGTGTGTTCGGAAACTTTTAGGCTGCATTGAAGCTCTGCCGTAAACAAGTCGGACTCGGACTGATGAGTGGTTTCAAAAGCCACTGACGTGATTTGGTTGATTTGCTATTTTGCGTTGAAATACAAACCTTCCACAGGAGAAGCAGACTTTGACAGGTAGAGGGACAAGGCCGTTAGAGTCCAACTCATGCTGTGGCCTCCTGAACGGCTTGCCAAGCAGCTCCTCTTTTTTCCTCCTTTTGCTGCTACCTACAGATGCCAAGCAGAAAAATAAGCCATTCATGGCTTCGCTCAACTACAATGTCCACTACTGATAAGGTTAAACAACAAGTACCCATGTGTAATATCGTGGGAGTGATCTTACACATATTGCTCCTGTGATATGTGTAATATCATAGGATCATAGGAATAAAAGAACGTGAATATCTGTGCATTATGTTAGTACATGTGGTAAAACCTAGCTATCCGGTGCATGCGAGACATAAGTAACACTGTCCAAAATACTTTCCACAAAATATTCTAGATCTGTACTGAAAAAAGACGGTGGTGTTGGCGAGTGTACCTGGAAGTGCGGTGGTGCAGGTCAGCTCATTTGGCAGTTGAAACTGCGTGGGGTTTCTCTCCATGGCAGCAGCGATCAGCAGCTGGAAGGGTCTCTTCAGGAGCCGTGGTGCCGGGGCCAGATTGGAGGAGCCCTCCAGCTCCGAGCCCATCGCCTCCTCCTCAGCCTCCGCCGCGTCCTCCTCGCCGTCGTTCTGGTCCTCAGACGGCGTGGGCGTGGACGAACTGTTTGAGGTGGGCGTGCCAGGGCGACTGCTGGGTCTGCTGCTGCTTCTGCGGTCTAGCAGGCGGACCTGAGCCACCCTCAAGCCGGGCCCTGCAGCTCCAGCCCCTGGTGGCAGGCCATCCAGACGCAGGGCGCCGGCGTTTAGCTCAAGCTCCACGGCCGGCGATGCTGCACGCTTGGATACTAGCTTGTCTGGTAGGCCGTTGGTCTGGTCAGACTTCTGCTCCCGCTTCTGTGGAAGGGACAGGAAGAGAAAAAAAAAAAACGCACTTCATAAAAATCAAGTCCTGAAGGATCAACACCAAGTCCCCCCTACGTTTAGTCACATTCCCGATATCCTAAAAATTGGAAGTGTGTTTGTACAACTGAGGAAAATACGGGGAGGGGAAAGTTGGTCACCTTTTTACGAACATTACAACGATGACACATCCACTCCCCAGGTGGCAGCATTTCTTCGCTCAACGGAGGGTTGCTGCAACACAGAATCCTCAAGAGTTACAAACCGCGTACTAAGACAGCCATGTTACACACATGGAGAATACCTTTAAACATTTTAACACAATGTAACATCCAATAAATATGTAGTAAGAAACATTCATTGAATGGTTCATAGATTTCTCTTGTCATCCCAGGAATGTTATATTTAACTTTAAAGACACCCATTACTAAAACCTAAACTATAATTTGGAGAACTAATATGGTTGTATGCCATCTGTACCCGGTTACTCCTGCTTTCTGATGCTTTAACTCCATCTAGTGGAAAAAGATAGTAATAGGTATAAAATAATATAAACGACAAACGTATGTATGCTTTTACATCTGTGGTCACTTAAATGACCAACCCAGAGAAATATCCAGTAGTAATAGTATATGCAGACACTATAAGCAGAATTTCCTTTTTTTGACACCCTTTATCCACTAAAATATTTAAATGCAGAGAAACCTTCATGTGTTAAGAGTGCTAAGAGTGTCCCCCAAAACAAATATAAAGCAGAACATAATCAACTACGGAATAATTTCTGCCCACTTACTGTGTTTATTGTAATTGGCATGAATGCAGTGTGCTTTATAAAATACTACGGAAATCAATGAGCAAGGACAAGCAGTTATAATCGACAGGATTATTGTCCTAAAATGACTACTCTACGAAACATTTCGTAATACAACGACTATGCGATTGACATTATGAACAGTTATATTGCAAGCATTAAATATGGTTGGTAAGATGGCGCTGGAATGAACAAAAAAAATCTGTGAGGTCGCCATATTGTAAACAGAGCGCAGAGCGGTAGCCATGGCTCCGTGTTCACCAGGCAGCAACTCTCGCACTCCAGCAGGACGAGTTCAGCCGACAACCCGCGAGAGCTGCATTCTGACAGAGAACATTCCGCGGCAAATTTTAATCAATTTCTCAAAGTAAAGTTATTACACATAAACATAGCATAAGTGCGCTTCCTCTAGCCTTTATTCGTAATATACGGATTTATGCAGAGCCCGCGTTGTAATAAATAACCTGACAGCAACTTCTTATGCTAATGGTGTGGGTACGCTTAGTTTTCGTGCACGTCAATCTTATCTCCCTGCCTCCCAAAGACGACAAATGGGGTTCCTTCACATTGTGTCCATCAAACAAAATGAATACAATGCAAACCTATGCCAACACATCATGGCCAAGTAGAAAACGTCTGACTGTCACTTTGTGGTTAACGATTGCAGAAGGCGGTTGTATTCAGAGGAAATGGGTTTTGAACTTTCCAAAGAGGTTTTCAATGCAGACCATACCAGCACTGGAGGTGGAAGGCCGCGGGGCAGTGGTCACAGCAGAGGAGGTCTCCTCCTTCCCGACAGCTATCGCAGGTGTCGTGGTTGGTGGCCCTGCCGCTTCTCCGTGCGTCCCTTACATACTTCCGACTCCTCTTGTCCACTTCTTCGGACTTCGGGGGTGCCAGCAACGTTTGGATTTGCTGTAAAAGTGTATGCCTATGAATTTAAGCTAACCAGCAACCACAATGCGCACAGTAACGGTATGCTAATAGTACAGTGCAAATGGGTTTGCTTATGGAGTTAGTACTAGTTTACACTATTAATTACGCGATTTTCAGCGTCCTGCCAAAGACTAATGACCATTTTACCCAATATGGTAATACGTTAGCAGTATGAGGCTAGCCCAAAAGGCCTACAAGCTAAACAACCTTACCTCCATTAAGCCCCCAGAGGTATCCAAGTCGTAGACAATCGTTGGGGTCTCCATTTTGTCCCACATTCATCCAGCAGTCGACGTTTCAAAACGACTTTTCGGTACAAATGACAGAGCACAGAATGATACAAGCGGATCCCGAAATGACGTCCTTTCACTACTATTTATGCCTGAGATTGGTTTACCATCCAATGGAAGCTAACGTTAGCAAGCTAACGCCGCTAACGACGAAGGCAGAGCGTCAACCACTCAAGGTTGTGAAGCTATAGCGATCAAGCTGAGCCTGCGAGCCTTCTTTGACAAATGCAAATGTTTAATGAAATATATCTACCTAGCAGCAGTCCTCGTGGAAACGTGTCGGTCCTGTCTAAAATGCACTGTACCAAATGAAAGCAGATAGCAACCAAATTAATCTGCGGCCTAGCTGGCCAGCCATGATTCTGGTTTCTGCTCCTGCAAAAAAGAGGCTTGTAAATCTGCAAACCCGTCCGCTTTCATTGTCAACAGAAGACGGTGGGGAAAATATGACAGCCAATTCGGCCTCGCCTGGTCGAATGCACGGTTACCGAGTGCCTGTCGAAGATTTTGTCCGCGAAAAGGTATCTTGATATATGAATCAGTTGCTGTTATTGTTGTGAAAATCCTGTGCATCAACACTGGCTACCAGCAACATCCTTTCCGAGTTGGCGCAACCGCGAACCGCCGGATGCGCATGCGTATTAGTTGGACGCGAAACATACTTGAAGAAAATCGGATATGCAAGAGCACTAAGTTGTTTTATGCAGATAAATGCTTCAGAAAAACAAATGCTCATGATATCTATTAACGGGAACACCCCAGAAGGACTGCATGGTTGATTCGATTGTCATTTTAGCATCCACATATTAACAATCTAGGTGGTTGAAAAATAAGAACCTATTGCTGATGGCGGTATGTGATTGGTCTGGTTAGTGGCGCCTGGAAGCTCTCAGCCATACCTTACTCAGAGTTCAGCTCTTTGCCAGCAGAGGGAACCATTTATGTGTTCTCGTGGAGTCTATATTTATTGAATGCGTATTCGTAAGCATTTCGTTGTCCACGTCCACGATAAAGATTAGATTCAGGATGTGCAACACGTTACCCCCTCCCCCCGTATTGCTTTATTTTGTATATTTAAAGCAATTATTCCTTATTTGATTAATGATGGATCATATGATATCATTGATCATATCAGCCCAGCCCTTAACAGCGTCATATCAACTTCAGATACAAAAGTTAACTAATGCACATTGGTTCATGACAAATAGACTCACCTGGTGCACAGGGAGAGGAATCCCAAATGATTGTCACTATATGTGGCCAGAATTGCTAAATTCAGCGTAAATAAGTATACATCTACTATGAAAATAAATCCTCTGTCCAGGTGAGGCAATTGGGGGACTTTTAGCTAAATCTAAAAGTTATGGATACAGCTTCCAGGGGCGATTCCAGAATGTTTTATTTTGGTGTCACAGGGGGGACCAAGAACCAGAGGGTTCCCATGGGAAATTGACAGACAATTATATCAGAAATAAACACAAACACACACACATATATATACACACAAATACACAAACAGCGCATTACCTTGTACCTTGTATGACTCAGGGGCTTTCTTTCTCCCACTACACCCCAAAATAACGTTGTTTTGTTCCAATACACCATTCTACAGCTTAAAATTCCCAAAGTCATTGGATCAGATCGTTAATTTATCGCAAATCAAGCAGCGATTGACAGCACTCTGATCAAATGGCGTTGGGCATTGTCAGATGACAGTACTCCAGCACAATGGCGTTGGGGGGCCACCAGGGGGGGCATCATATTTAAGGCGGTGGGCGGTGCCACCCCTCGCTCCCCCTTTCGGCCCGCCCCTGACAGCTTCACATTTGTTTAGCACAAGCTGTTATTACAATTTGAAACAATTGCAGGTGCCTCAAATTAATGTGTTGAAACCGTTTTTGGAACATTGTGTATTTTGAAGTACACAGAGGGGATGTTTTGACCTTGTGTGTATGGGGATTATTTTAAATGTTAAGTACTAGATGTAAGACTTGAGTTTAACTGAGTTGTTTTCAAGTGACATTGTGTTTGAATGCGCATTCTTCTTAATATGCTGTTTCTCTGCTAACTTAGCAATGAGTGAATGGATGGAATTTTTTTATCTATTAACTATTATAGCAACCCATATTGTCAGAATAGGTTCATGGCATTTTAGATATTGAATGGCAAACTTTACCCAATAATAGTTATTAGTATTTATAGTAGCCTATAGTATTTCTTAAAAAATTTAATCCCTTGATAAACACAAACCACAAGCAGATGTTTTAGGCCTTTTGGACCAAACTTTAACCTTAAACCGAAAAAATTGTCTGCAACAAAAAATATGTCATGTTGAGGGATCACCATTCTAATGCAAAAACTGTAAAGTCGAAAGTTGAAAACGTTTAAAAAATAGTACATTATAAATCAGCCTATTTAAAACACATGTATGATTCGTTTTCTGAATAACTTTTATTGAAGATGTTTGTGATGTTGCTTAATCATTACACTATGTACAATCAAAAATAGGTCAATAGGTCAGCACTCCAGTTTAGAAATACATGTTATGACAATTAATGTCAAACTATGATATTGATCTTTATTTAATGCATTTACCAAAACAGGTAGTTGTGGAAGGAAAAAATGGATCACCTTTGTTTGTTTTTCTCTTATAAGAAGAAAATGCACAGAATGTAACAAAACATATTTAATGGTTTGTGTTTGCAGAAAACTTTGTGAAACTGAAATTTGTATCTTTCTTTAATTAAAGTCTTTCTTATAACTGAGAAATCATAACATATACAACTGCATTGTTTTTAAGAGCCTTTTATTTAAGGCACATACAGATTTCTTGGAGGATAGGTTTGACAAAAATAATAAAATCTTGCCGTTGAGTGTTTTGAAATGCAAATCCATAGAATAATCATTGTTTTAGTTTTATTTGTAATTTAATATATCCTCCGTAACTCCATAAATACCTGACCATTTCCTTTAAGAGTGTTAGGCAGAAGAAATATGATGTACAACATACATGTCACAAAAATGCACTTTAAGATCAGCAGCGAATGGACTCTGAGATGCAGCGCTGTGAATATCTTCAGAATCTGAGCGCCAGGTAAAAACTGTACAAACGGCTGCTGAACCATTGCAATCGCTGGTGCTTAGAAAAATAATACAATAATCTAGTGGCACAGACGTTCCAGGGGCATTGTGGAGTGTGGTGGAGAAGTGGCTTTTCATTTGCAATCAGACAATAAGGTGCAGGCAACAGTAACCCCAGGGGATCACATAGAGGGATGAGCAACGACTGTTCAGATGGCCCGCATGCCTTCTGTCTGTTGCTGGCGCTCACACACACGTCCTTCAAATTGAAACCTCATACGCTCCGCTCTCCTGCAAAGAGAATATCCACAATGCATTTTAGCCTTAGTATTCTTATGCTTAACTAAAGGTAAACCAGTTTATTGATTTGTCAATCCATTCATAGAATGACAAGGTTTTATACACAAAGAGCCTAATATAACAAATATTTCCATTACAGTAAGCCATATTGTTAGAGTTAATTGTATATTACTGCCTACTAGAAGCCGTTATCAGAATTGCAAAGTGTAGTGACAGGCACCCTTAGTGGTGTCATAGGTGTGTATAAGGTATGTATTAATGAAAAGAGAATGTCAATTATCATACCTCAATGTTCTTCACCAATGAACACATGGAAGAAAGAGTGGAGAATAAATTGGCATTAGTTGAAATGTTGCACTAGGAAACGTGTGATTAATAAAGAGTTAAACCCTTAATCATTATTTATATAGTAATTACAAAGGATTTGTATTCTGCTACACTTTCATATTATTCTTAATAGTCATCAAAGTTGATTCAATTGAAGAACTGGGAACCTCACAAACCAATCAGATTTTTATGGATCAGTTCCCATCTTGTTCCATTGCTTTGTGTTTTGTGTTTTAACTTTCCCTTAGATACACAAGTTGTTATTTCACCTTGGCCATTCAACAGTGCCATTCATCTCTCTCTATTGAATGCACTTGCAAGTACACATACACACACATGCACACGCACACACACACACACACACACACACACACACTGAAGACACATACAGAATAGGTTTTTCTTAAGAATATCTTTAGAGAATCTGGCAGGGGAAAAAATGGCCGT
>OMKX01105458.1:0-12234 GCA_900302425.1 Brosme brosme
CATTGTGCTTGCTAATAGTTCCACTGTAGTGTGTGGCTGTTGACTGTTCTTCTCAACCCATCCATCCTCAGAGGCCCACCCAGCCTTCTCCAACAAGGAGTCCATCCAGAGGGAGGTGAAGGCCACTGTCTCCCAGAAAGCCACCCTCAGCTGTGAGGTGTCTGATGTGAAGACGGAGGTGAAATGGTACAAGGATGGCAAGCTGCTGACCTCCAGCAAGACACTTCATATGGAGTCCAAGGCCAAGAGTCGCCAGCTGGTGATAGACAGTGTGGAGAAGAAGGATGCTGGAGAGTACATCTGTGAGGCTGGAACTGAGAAGCTGGTCTATAAGTTACAGGTGGCAGGTAACCAAAACACTCAGTAACAACCTTTGTGCGATTTAATCCCTGATCCGTGAAGCTCAACGGATTTCCTACCCTCAAACTCTAGATGCCGCTGCAAAGTTCCAGAAGAGGTCGATCAAGGACACCTGTGTTGAAGCGAGCGAGAAGGTGGTCTTGACCGCTGAACTTACTGTGGATAGCGCCTCCGTCACGTGGTTCAGGGACGGGATGCAACTCACCGAAGGGAGCAAGTATGAAATGAAGAAAGACGGCCTATCTCGTACGCTGGTAGTGAAATCCACCGAGTCCAAAGACAGCGGAACATACTCCTGTCACACCGGCGATGACAAAATTGAGTGCAAGGTACAGGTCAAAGGTGAGCCGCCTATATTTTAGCGGAAACGCTGAATGTGCTGAGAATTCACACACCAGCTGTGGCCCCAGTGAATGATTTACATTCTCTGAATGACCTTTTCCATTCAGAGTCGGCGCTGAAGTTTGTGACGCCGTTGAAGGCGGTCACGGTGGAGTTGGGCGGCACGCTGAGCCTGATGTGTGAGCTAAACCAAGCGGCTGGGGACGTTCTCTGGCGCCATGGCGGCAAAGAAATGAAGCCTGGTGGCCGGTTTGTTGTCAGCACAGACGGCGCCAAGAGGGTCCTTACCGTGACCGCCATGAGCAAGGAAGACGAGGGAGAATACAGCTGTGAATGTAAAAACGACAAGACCTCCGCTAAGGTCACCTCAAAGGGTAACGGATTCGTTCATTTAGCTTTCAGCGTATAACTGAACGAAAACATTTGTCGTTTAAGTAGAATGGCTCACTCATTTCATGACACCTTTTCTCATGTCTCCAGCGCCCAGACTAGTGAGGCTAACCGCCAAACTAAACAACGTCGTAGCGGTGGAGGGGAAAGACGCCATCTTTAAATGCACCGTCACCCCGGCGGATGTAAACGTCAAATGGTTCCGCAACAACATACCCGTCGTTGCTGGGCCAAAGTACAAGATAGAGCATGGTGGCTCCAGCCATTCCCTGACCATCACCGCCGTCACCCAGAATGATGCTGGGGAAATCAGTGTGGACGCAGAGGGCAAGGGCTGCAACGCAACTCTGCAAGTGCAACGTACGAACTGCCAAAAACACGCAGACAGGTGCAACATTTTGGTTCATTGATGGGATTTGACGCCCTTATTATCTCTTAATGTTGCTATTCCAGAGGTTCCTGTGACCATTAAGAAGAAGCTGGAGAACCTGACCGTGGAGGAGCTAAACGAAGTGAGGATGCAGGTGGAGCTCAGCAGGCCTTCGGCGGAGGTCAGGTGGATGAAGAACGGCGTGGTGCTGCAGCCGGCGGGCAACATGGAGCTCCTGGTGGATGGAGCCAAGCAGAGTCTGGTCTTTAAGAGTGTGGCGTATGCCGACCGTGGCCTCTACTCCTGTGAAACCCTCGATGACAAGACCCAGGCCAAGCTCACTGTCGAGAGTAAGACTGATAGCTTATTGCATGTCCTTTGAGTATGGACCAACTTCCATCCATGACTAAGCACCAACACAGTACACACAAGTGTTTCACTTTGACAGACTCGATTCCTTTGAATTCCCAATGTGTCTCATTGGGTTTACTAAATCAACACCTTGTCTTCTCTTTGCTCAGTGAGGAAGATTTCGATTGTGAAAGGACTTGTGGAAACCAGGGCTCAGGAGGCAGAGACGGTAACTCTGGAGGTGGAGCTCAACCAGGCTGACGTTCAGGGCTCCTGGACCAGAGACGGCCTCAAGGTCAAGACAGGGCCCAGCTGTCGTACCACAGTTTTGGGGAAGAAGCATGCCCTTACGCTCTCCCAACTCAAGATGGAGGATGGGGGAACAATCGCTTTCCAAGCCGAAGGCGTCCACACGTCCGCCAAATTAATTGTCACAGGTTTGTTCATAATTCAGCACTGAGCAGTTGAACTGTTGTGTTGAAAAGTTTTTTGGTCTTGCTGACCGATTACTTTTTGGTTGTCTTCACAGAACCCGCCGCCATGATCTCCAAACCCATTATGGATATCCGTGCTCCCGAGAAAGATAAGGTCACCTTTGAGTGTGAGGTCTCAAGAACCAACGCAGAAGTCAAGTGGTTTAAGGTAAGGAACATACAGCTCTGCAGAAAGCCCCTGCAACAGTTACTGTTCAGTTTTAACTGTCAAAATATGATGTAAAAGATAACACTACAACTATGGTACAAAAATGTACGCTGAAATGTATAACCCGTCTCCCAGGGTGACACTGAACTAAAACCCGGAAAGAACCTGGGAATCTATTCCACGGGCCGCAAGCGCAGTCTGATAATCCAGAAATGTAGCACAGAAGACCAAGGCGCTTACATCTGTCGCTCCGCAGACGACAACACATCAGCCAAGCTCACTGTGCACGGTAATCCTCGTGTCGTTTGATCACATTGTTAGAGGCAATTCCTTTGAGTGCGAGTTCCCAATAGATACAAAGTAGAAACGTGCTGAAGGTGACTTATTCATGTGTGTTCCTGCAGCCAGAGACATTAAGATTGTTAAGAAGCTAGAGGATGTGGAGGTGACGGAGAAGGAGAGCGCCTCGTTTGTGTGTGAAATCTCCCACGACGAGGTGGACTGTCAGTGGTACAAGGGAAGCAGCAAGCTCAAAGTTGGGGACAACGTTAAAATGAGACAAGAGGGTGGGTAACATTTCCAAGTTATAATTTGCAACATGTATTCTTGATCGTCTTTTACACACTGCAGGCACATGTGTCAACGAAAGGTTGGCTATGGCTTCACCAAGATGCTGTCGGGTAGCGGGGCCTTAAGCACTCGGCAGTGTCGAGAACAGACGCAACAACAAATACAGCCCCGCTACATGCGCTTTGCTCGTTGTGTTTTTTGGGTTGCAATACAAATAGGGCTTAAGAAATAATTCTGCTTTTATTTTCATTTTACTACAGGTAAAACCTATGTGCTCCTGTTCAAATCTGTGACTCCAGAAGATGTTGGTGAGATTAAATTTACAGCTGAGAAGACCTCCTCAAGTGCAAAACTTAAAGTGAAAGGTAAGACTGGTATATTTTGTGTGGCTGCTTTATGTCAACAGTAAGAACTTAAAAGGTTAGCAAACTATTTTAGAGGCAGGTTGCAAATGGAACTAAAATAAAAATAAAAAAATGCTGCTAAGTCATTTGTATATCTTTATCAGAACCTATTGACTGGTTTCAGTGGTCAAAACTGTAATTGGACACCTGACCTGTTTTCAGACAGGTGACAAATCCAATTAGTTCTGAAGTTTAAAAACTGGCCAATCATAGAAATCCAGTTATTTCCTGCCTTTAAATAGATATTTGACCAGACCTTGATATCTCATTGAGACTTGATGGCAAATACAACGATTCTCTGTAGGAGTTGTATTGTATGAAGGTTAATTGTTCTATATATATTCCTCATAGATTTAAAAAATGATTGCTTTGGTGGAGTGCTGTTAAAGTGTTTGATCTACATAGGTTATAAAAGGTTCATTTTAGAAAAAGCTGATGTTTGTTTGAGCTTGTTGAGCTTAAGTTTAGGTTGTGCTATGGTTGGTGCTATGGAGAAGACTTCTTCTTCCCAGTAAAGAAGAGGAAGAGTCCTAGTTAGGGATCATCCCCTTGAAGAGGGCTAGGGGTTAGGTTTCTCTTTCAACACGTGGTTGTATTTCAACTCGTCGCATGATGGATGTGACAGAGACTTTGTCAGGCTCAATGTCCTCAACAGACACGGTCTATTCCTGTCAGTTGACGGAAGTTGTTCCCATGGTATTTGAGACCGATCCAAAAAAGTGTGTACATTATATGTAATAGTGTGTGAACAACACTTATGACATCTGTGAAATCTATGTCCTGAACTTCATGTATCAGTAAAATTGGTGTTTAGCTTGTGATAATGCTTAGTTTGGATAGGACGTCCTTTGGTCACACTTATTTTTGTCTCTTGGTATATGGATCGTCTTTTGCATAGCGATATAGTTTGCTTGCTCCCGCCTTGATTGACTTTGTTTGTTGCTAATGGCTCTTCAAGTATGAGTCTTTAGAACCCCAGGAAAAGGCTCTCACGTGCATTGTGAATGGTAATCAATATTCTTTTATAATTTTGGAATGATGCTATTATAGTTAATATGGGTGGTTAGAAAATGATTTTGACCGTGGCTATGGCAGTAGACCTTCATATTCCGTTTGGCCGTAAATGGTAGCATTGAGCAGTGATGAGGTGGTGTTGTCGTCGCTCCAGAGCTGCCGGTGAAGTTTGTGAAGAGACTCCGAGATAAGATTGCGATGCACAAGCATCGTGGTCATCTGGAGTGTCAGGTGTCCCGTGCCAGCGCTAGGGTCAGCTGGTACAAGAACAGGACGGAAATCACAACCGACCAGAAGTACGAGATCAGAAGCGAAAATGTGTACCGGAAACTCACCATCAACGACGTGTGTTCTGACGATGAAGACACGTACACCTGTGACGCCATAGATGACAAGACGTCCTGTAAGCTGCTGGTGGAAGGTAAACGGATGGAAGACGTGGGGACTATGGTAGCTATGCTGCGCAGTTTGCCTCCTGAGTATTCGTATGGTCAAATAGATTCTAATTATATGACGACCGTATAAATACCCTGACGACCTTTACTGAAGTTCATAAATGAAACTTCCTGCCATCAAACCCCTAAGCAATGAGATGTCTGTCTGTCTGTCGGTTATTTTGTTGTGTGTCTATCTGTTTATCTGTCTGTCTGTCTGTTTGTCTGTGGATCTAACGCCTGCTGTATCTGTATATGCTTTCCTGCTGTGTAGTTCTCATATTTAAAGGAACAAGGAACAGCAATTTAAAATTGCTTTTCTTTGCAATTAAACCTTTTTTTATTTTAAGTAAATAAACACAACTATGTTTCTTTTTTTGTTTCATCATTAAATAAATGAGCCGTACAGAACCTTCAAAGCGAGATGCTCTGTTTTTCCTCCTGATCCTAACAGAGCAGTCCATCAGCATCGTTCGAGAGTTGAGTGCAGTAGAAGTGACTGAACCCTTCGCTGCCGTCTTCGAAGTGGAAATCAGCATGGAGCTGGTGAAGCCTCCGATTTGGACACTGAACGGAGCAGCGTTGCAGGAGAGCAATGATGTTGAAATGGAGAAAGAAGGCACTTTGCATCGTCTCACCTTTAAAAAGACCAAAGCATCCATGACTGGACCTGTGCAGTTCACTGCTGGCAAGAGCAAATCCAATGCCCAACTCATCGTCAAAGGTAAAAGTGGAAGCTGTCGCTTATGAAACAAAATAAAGCAATCGTCACTGTGCATAAGCTAGGATTTAGTTGACTCAAACATTGTTAATGTTCCCACATAGAGCGCCCCCTGGAGGTGGTGGAGCCCATCAACGAGGTGAAAGCGAAGGAAAAAGGCTCGGCTGTACTGAGCTGCAAGTTCTCTGCCTCGCCCAAAGAGGTGAACTGGTTTAAAGGGGAAACGTTACTGGCAGCATCAGACAAGTTTAGCATCAGGCAAGATGCTTCAAAGGCTCAGCTGACCATTCAGAAGCTGACTTGTGAGGACAGTGGTGAATACTGCTGTCAGTCTGGACCTGCCAAGACCAAAGGCTCTCTTATCGTGGAAGGTATGAATCCAGTGATACAGTAAAAATAAAATGAGATATTAAAGTGGAAGAAACCACCTGATGCAGCTCGAAATCGAACACTGATATTTAAAGAAACGCGTTTTGGGCTAGGAGTTCTAGGAAGGAGGGGGACGTGTTATCCCCGTGGTTACGACCAACACCAACTTTGTGAACCTTTTTTTTATGCTAGTGCAGTCGCTGTGTATGAGTAATTAGCAATGTTGTATTTGAAACATGCCACACACCGTGGTGTTCTAGTATAAGTGTCCCGAGAAGTTTAACCCATTCTCTTACGTTGCCATCAAAATCAACCTCTGCCCAGACAAAGCTCCACACATCCACACTCACCGTGCCGTCGCCGTCCCTTCGTCCTGAGTTTGGAGCAGTGTAGAACGTTCCCAAACTGGTTGACGGAGACCGGAGACTGGATTTGACACCTATTTTCTCTTAATTAAGATCTTATTTTAGTAACATTGACAAAATGACATAGATTACTATGTTGAACATCATATAACACATATCAACACGTTTAAAAAATTATAAAACGCTTTTGGGTTCATTACCACTTTAAAGAATATTATTTAAAGTCAACTGTCAGTAGATGATAACAACAACAACAACTATTGTCCCCGTCTCGACGTTCCAGCACGCGACATCAAGATCACCAAGCACTTGGCCGACACAGAGGTCGATGAAGACAGCGACGCCACGTTCTCCTGTGAGATCAACTACGCCGATGAAGAGCTGCAGTGGCTCCTGAACGACAAGCTGCTGTGCACCAATGAGGTCAACACCATCACCCACGAGGGAAAGGCGCACAAGCTCACACTCAAGAACCTGGCTCCACAGGACGGGGGCACGATCAGCATTCAAGTCCGTAAGGTCAAGGAATCCGCCACGCTTAAGGTCAAAGGTGAGAACCACATGGTTGGTCAGGGTTGAAGTTATTCAGGAACTGGTGAACAAACATGTATCAGAGACGCCATGCTTAAACCTGCACTAGGTATTTTATCCCGTTATCAACCTTTGTCATGTGAGATTTCCCCCATGGTGGGGGGACAAAGGTGGACCAGAATAAACGATTTGATGTACCAAAAGTTTGCAAATGGATTGACTCGCGGATTATCACGCGTTTTATTACTAATAATCTTTAGATCTGATTCCGACCTTTTTTTAACGGAGTAAATAGCTGCAGTGAAAAAGTTAACTACTGCAGATTGAACTTCTAACACTAATACCTTACAGAGAAACGGGCAGTGTTCCTCAAGTCGCTGGATGATGTCGTCGGAGAGGAAAAAGGCATGATCACTCTGGCATGCGAGGCCTGCAAGCCCAGGGTGTCTCCAACATGGAGGAAGGATGGAGCCGTACTGAAGGCCGGCCCTAAGTACGAGCTCCTTCACACTGGCAAGGCCCTGGGCCTCATCATCAAGGACGTGATCAAGGAAGACGCCGGAGAGTACAGCTGCGACCTTGGAACTGAGTTGTCCAAGTCAAAGGTCACCGTAAGAGGTGAGTTCCGTTTAGTTTAACCACATGGGGAGATTGTGGAGATTTGTTTTACTAGGTGTAATAGTTGACAGTATGTGTACCCTTACTATTCCCATCATCATTTATCTCATATCCCTATTATAGTTTCACTTTTGTATTTGTATTGTGTGTTATATTTCTGCTCCTTGTTTCTCTGTCCCAACACTATCTTTGCCTTGAGTTGCTGGCATTGAAATTTCCTTTGGGATTAATGAAGGCTCATCTTATTTTATTATGAACCCTATCCTCTGTTCTGGATTTAGAAATAGCCATTGGTATCACCAAGTATCTGAAGTCAGCAGAGGTCAATGAGGGAGAATCTTGCAGCTTCGAATGCATCCTGTCTCGGGAGAGCACAGACGCTTGCTCTTGGACCCTCAATGGAACAACAGTTACCGACGGAGGACGCTTCAGAGTTTCCAGTAAAGGACGCAAGTACATGTTGACCGTCAGGGATGTCTGCCTTGCTGATGCTGGAGAAGTGATCTTTAGCATTATAGAGCTGAACTCCAAAGCTACATTAGCAGTCGAAGGTAAGTCCTGGAAACTACAAAACCACGATATGATTTTTACTACAGACGCGACATCACAAGTTAGGATTAATCCTGCTTTAAAAATGTTATTATTTTTGATTGCAGGTAAAGCTCAGTCTTTGTCAAAGGAGCTACAGAATGTTAGCGTCAGTGCAGGGGAAGATGCCGTGTTTGCCTGTGAGGTAACACAGGTTAAGGCCACTGTGAATTGGGCCAAAGACGGGAAGGGCATCCGCAAAAGTCAAAAGTATGAACTCCTTCACGAGGAGAAGGTCAGGAAGATGATCATCCATGGTGTGACTGCACAGGACTCAGGAGAGTACAGCTGTGAGGTTGTTGGAGGAGCAACTACCAAGGCCCGGCTGGAGATAAAAGGTAATACTGAGGGGATTCATCTTGTACGATTGTGGTACTGTGGTAATGACCCAAAGTAGAACAAACATTTAATCGACCTAATACATTAATTTAATCAAACAAAATACACAATATATTCCTGAAGACATGGAAAGCAACACAAAATATGTTTTGTAGAATTGGTACATAATTACACTTTCATTTAATATTTCCATGAAACACATTTAATCCAATCGTTTCACAGAACCAGTCCATACATTCACCAGAGCTCTGAAGGACTGTGAGGCTGAAGAGGAGGGCACCATTACCCTGCAGTGTGAGACCGCACAAAGCCCCACTAAGGTGACGTGGTACAAGGGCAGCACAGAGCTCAGGTGTGGAGCTCGCTATGATATGTCCCAGAAGCAGGGCATGCTGACCCTCACCATCAGACAGCTGGAGGAAACAGACAGTGAGACCTACACCTGTGACGTGGTAACTGCCAAAAGCACGTCGAAGGTCACCGTCAAAGGTAGGAACGAGAGCGTGATATTCTGTTTTGGTTTGTGCTGTAGGTTTTGGTGGTCTCGTTGGGTGATATGAGCATTTATTCATTAGGTGAGACCTTGCACACAACCTTGACCAGACTGGCTGCTTTTACATATTGGTATTCTCCTTTTGCAATTGCTTGAAATTGTGATGTCAATGCAGAGTATGTAACTTGTGATTGAGTTGAGTTATTTTTTCTCCTCGGACAGGGAGGGAAACTGATTGTGGTCTTGTCAGAACTGCTATTTTAGTGTCATTGCAGCTGTATTGGGTTAATGTTCCCTCATTCTGTTTTGGAAGGTTTTGCATTGCTGTGCATTTATATGGTTGTGTTTGGTCATCCCTTTTCCTCCAATGTGTCTTTTGGTTTGCACGGTGGAAGATTATGAAGAAATACTGCATCGTACACCACTGTGTGGATGTCCCAAAGACCTTGTGTTTCATATTGTAAAGTCTTGGAGGCATTGATTACTGCCTGACCAAAAAAAGTGGTTGGTGATTCATCATGCATTTTGAGTAGGGTTACGCGCGACAGAATGATGGAAATGCTTCAGTTTGGTTTTGATTCAGTGCACTGGTGTGACTTCATAACAGCGACAGCAGTCTTGTTTGCTCAGCCCTACTACTGAAATCACACACATGATTCCAAAAGGTCACGTTGGAAGACTGCATCGTGTCAAATCATTTTCATCATCCATTTCTCATGATCATCTTGTCCCGTTCATCAAAGCACATCATGATCACTTTCCTGTTCCAGTTAATGGAGTTGTCTCTTATTTACCCACAGCCCTGCCTGCCATTTTTAAAGAGCAGCTGAAGAACCAGCGTGCGAAGGAAGGGGAGAGTGTTACCCTCGGATGTGATTTATCAAAGTCTGGGGCTGAGGTTCTGTGGAAGAAAGGTTCTGAAATTCTCAGAGCTGGAATCAAGTATGAGATGAAGCAACGAAACACCACCTGTGAGCTGAAAATTACCCAGTTGAAGGAGGAAGACAGCGGAGAATATTTTTGCGTGTGTGGAAACCAAACTACATCTGCAACTGTCATCGTCGTGGGTATGGATATTTGTCAAATGTCATGCTTGCATTTAGTGAACTGTGCTGTTATGATAATTCAGTTTTTATGGTTTCTATTTGTTGTTATTTAATTCAAAAGTATACATTTTGGACCAATGCATTAATTCCAATGACAGAATAAATAATTTCTTATTTTTATGAGGATTTTTATGAGGGTAGATAATATGTCCATTACATTTGCTGAACAAAACGTTACACCTCTTATGGTAAACATTGATTATACAGCATTGCCAGCAACCTTCAACCAGAAGTTGGAAAGCCAAGAAGCTGCAGAGGAAAGCAGCGTTACTCTGCGCTGTGAGCTCTCTAAAGCTGGGGTTCCTGTGGAATGGAGGAAGGGAACAAACGTCCTCAAGTCTGGAGAGAAGTACCAGATGAAGCAGAAAGCCACAGTGAATGAACTGCTGATCAGCAAGGTGGTGCCAGAAGACAGTGGAGACTACAGCTGTGTGTGTGGAGAGCAGAAGACCTCTGCTGGTGTCACCATCAAGGGTAGGAGGAGGGATTCAAGGGTTCTTCAGTGGGAATGTTCTTTGTAATGGATTCTATTTTAAAAGACAGCAAAGTGATATTTCATACATTTGTGAGGGGTTATGGATTGATGTTCAATTTAAAAAAATGCTAGCTACCTCAGTCGCATCTTAACTGCATTCTGGTCTATGATGTGCAATCTATTTTTGTTTTGTTCACCTGGTGTCCCATGTGTCTTTTGGTCCCGACTGGTGCGATTTAAAACGTTTATGTTCTTTATAATTGCAAAGCATGACAAGTTCATAGATTTATCATTGTGTGATGTGTTTCCATGTCCAATTTCTGTCCAAAACACATGTTGAATGATGTCAGATTTAATCACAGTCAGTAAACAACCAATGATTCTTCAGCCAAACCAGCGGTCTTCACCCAGAAGTTGGAAAGCCAAGAAGCTGAAGAGGAAAGCAGCGTTACTCTGCGCTGTGAGCTCTCTAAAGCTGGGGTTCCTGTGGAATGGAGGAAGGGAACAAAGGTCCTCAAGTCTGGAGAGAAGTACCAGATGAAGCAGAAAGCCACAGTGAATGAACTGCTGATCAGCAAGGTGGTGCCAGAAGACAGTGGAGACTACAGCTGTGTGTGTGGAGAGCAGAAGACCTCTGCTGGTGTCACCATCAAGGGTAGGAGGAGGGATTCAAGGGTTCAAAGTTTGATAAAATGCTTATATTGAGATTATCTATATCAGGCTATTGGTTGTTATATTGTCAATCGAGGGACTTTAGTGCTGAAATTAGGACTACAATGCAATCGTAGTCTGTAGAAGCTATTTGATGTTTCTTATGTATCTTGTTTAGTTATAAATTAGGATTCCAAGTCTGCATTTACTAGCCTTGTGTTGCCAGCCTGCATCTGGGAAGCTTACCTCCTGTTATTAACTTGGGATGTGAGTCTGGAACCAGGCCAACACAAGCAAATTGGCTCCGAGGAGAATTCGGTCTGCCATTCAGCGAAATCCAGCAAGTGGTTAAGTTGATGAAGAAACCAGGCAGTGCCGTTTTGGACATTACTTCAATGGTTTAATTGATATAATAATATTTATGATGCTTTGGAATAAGCTTTATTTGAACACAATACGTTTTTACTTCAATGAAAATGATAGTTGTAATGTTTGTTTAATGGCATTTATTTTGGTTTGGTAATACTGCACTCGGGATCCAACTGGCTGAAGCTGATCCAATCGGCTGCAGAGTAAGGTTGACTGACCAATCCCTTTGACAAATACTCCAGACGGCAGACTTTTCAGACCTAATCAGTGAAGTGAATATGGTCTGGCTGTGCAAGGCTATGTATTTAATTTATTGGTGCAAACTGCTCAGCTGGTACAGTTGAATGTGTACTAGTTATGTTGATTATTTAAATGTGCAGTGAGTAGTCAATGACGTAAGATCTAACCACGGTTAACACCCCATCGCTCCTCAGCCAAACCAGCGGTCTTCACCCAGAAGTTGGAAAGCCAAGAAGCTGAAGAGGAAAGCAGCGTTACTCTGCGCTGTGAGCTCTCTAAAGCTGGGGTTCCTGTGGAATGGAGGAAGGGAACAAACGTCCTCAAGTCTGGAGAGAAGTACCAGATGAAGCAGAAAGCCACAGTGAATGAACTGCTGATCAGCAAGGTGGTGCCAGAAGACAGTGGAGACTACAGCTGTGTGTGTGGAGAGCAGAAGACCTCTGCTGGTGTCAACATCAAGGGTAGGAGGAGGGATTCAAGGGTTCTTCAATG
>OMKX01105467.1:2677-14779 GCA_900302425.1 Brosme brosme
AGAGATTTACAGCAGTCTTGCATACTGTTTCACATTCAGCTCCAGGCATAGTAAACTAGTGTAACAATTGCTTGAACAGCTTTGATTTATAATCAAATCAAACGTGTAGCATAACTAGTCAGCCAAAAGTACAAGCAATTTTTTATTTTTTTTATCTTTTATTTATTGAAATGGTTACCATGCATGTTGATTGTGGTCACCATTCAAAGGTTCATCTGATGTTGATTAACACAATGCAGTGAGTCATTGCACATGATAATTTAGACAGTTCAGTCTGCGGTTTCTACAAAAGTTATCAAAATAAAACTGCTTTGGCGTCCATATCTGTTGATTTTGACCGCTCTCCCAAGTTGACCAGGGCCATGATTAAACGCAGGTCAATCTTGGTGTTGCATTTGAAAGATGGGAACAGCTTACAGCCCAGAAGGATTTTGAGACGGATGTCTCGTGAGCTCAAACGTTGGCTGATCAACTTACACTGTAGAACTCGTTCTCGCTTGTCATTGTTGAACTATAATTATTGCGCTTGTCTGTAAATATAGTGATGCGCTCGGCTCGTCTTGCGCACCTGTTCGTTCAGGACCCTCAACCAGGCAACCCCTGTGAGCTTTGAGTCTGAGGAGAAGATGAATCTCGCCAGCTAATGTTCCATTTGCTCTGCAGATGAGGTCTGACTCCCCTCCCATAGAAGAGACCAACCAATCACAACCGTTTATCTAATATGAGGCATGATAAATACAATGAGTTTTAAATACGATGAGGTGCGGCGTAGAGACATTTTCAACAACAACAAAGATGGCTGCCGCTGATGTAGAACTGTCTGTTGATTCCGCTATCGAGACAGTATTAAACAAACTGGACGGTATATTTTCACAAAAAGAAGAATAAACGAGAATAAACGGATAAAGCTTTTGTTGAGAAGAAAGGGTTTTTTCGTCACTCAATGCTTCGTCACCCTTTTCGTTGCCATGATTGGTTGTAGGCCTATCCAATTGCGTCCAGAGGCATTACGGTCTGCACCCATTAGTGACGCCCCTTTGAAATCAAAAATGAACATAGAGGTTCCATATCAGGCTAGGGAGAGGCGGGTTGAGAAAACTCCCAAATATTGTGAATGTGGACTGCAGTACCCCTTTAAAACGCTCACTCTTAATGTTACATATTGTATCTTTAAGGTGAATCTACGTGTACACTCTCCCAAAGCACTTTACTTACTTTCTTTTATGTTTTATCAGCAAGTGTTGCAATTCCATACTCCAACATTCAAAACCCTTGATAATTGATAAAGTATTAGTGTTGTTATAATATTATTATTAGTATTAGTATTAGTATTATTATTATGTCACTATGTTTGTACTAATTAACTCGCTACTTGTTCTTCCAGGCACACAAAAGATGACTAATGAAACCTATGGGAACAAGAGAATAGAAGGCCTTTGTCTATACAGTTTAATTAATTTGATTAATGCATCATCTGAATTTGATTTGTATGAATACTATTTATTACAGTATTACCCATTCTGTTTGTTACACTATTTACATCAACAACTTTATTTATAGCGAGTATATATATTGTAATCATTGTATCATATTGTTATTATCTATCATATACCATAATACTCATTCATGTCATTTTGTTAATAGTTTTCTGCTAAAGCCCCATGTCCATGATTAGCTCAAAGAGCTCAGCGTCCGAGTTCTCCTTCCAGCCTGTTCTCCAACCTAAACCCAAAACTGGCTGTTTGTCAAGGATGCCCATAAATGGGCGTAGCTAGTTCTGGCGGGACACTCTAGTCATGCCCCCTAATCCAACTAAACGCTGGTACACTGGTAGGCGGTCCATTTAAGACCTTCCATCTCAAACACTCACTCTGTGAAGTTCAGTGTGCTGAGATGAATTCACCCACCACCACCCAAGCCTCCACCTGCTTTGGTTCTGCTCTGAATCTTATGTAACCTCCACAATGGGTGGAGATATCTGATGTACCCCATGGGGGATTGATGGTGCTCCCTGTCATGTTGGTATGCTGTTGGTATTCTGTATCTGACATCTGTATGTCCTGCTTTAACTCCTACAGCAGGGAGCACCAAAAAAGAGGGGAACCATACCGCCAAACTAAATTGTATTTCTTTTTTATGAAATAAATGTTTAAATCTCTGACATGAGTGATTCTTGACAGAACTTCCCATATGAGGACTTTGCCGGTCCGGCGCTCTCCCAGCTGTCTGAAGAAAACAGCAACACATCACTTGACTCTCAAGTTTCTGACTGCAGAAACAAAATGGCTGCCATTCCTCTAAAACTCAGTGGAAAATACTACATTTGAAGATAGTTTCGGCATTATTATGCATTTTGATCATATAAGTGAGAAATTTATTTTATTTCCATAATCACATAGATCTTTATTTTCTATGTTTGGTGTGTGAGTTAATGCCATATTTTCTATCATTGCTACGGTGGTTGCTATGGACCAGCCTGTTCTCCAACCTAAATGACAGAATTGGTTGTTTTTCAAATTTGACCCCAAACTAACAGGACGCCAAGCACTTGCTGGCACAGCGCCCCTATCGTCTGTTGGAAGAACAATGTGTCACGTGTGTGCTGCCAAAATGAAATGGATATTTGTTTGAATCTCACAGTATTCAACAACGATAGCTAGGATAAGATGCTACATGATGCTAAGTACTATTTGTAAGTGCCAGGGCGTACAACATACATTAAGTGCATACATCAAGTGCCAGGCCGTACAAACATACAATAAGCGCGTAAGAGGGGTGTTTTTAGGAGAGTAAGGGAGGAGAGGCGGTGGGGGGTAAGGAGGGAGGCGATGCAGAGTCCAGGTGAACTCTGAACAAGTGAGTCTTGTTGGTAGGTTGAACATAAGGTGTGCTGCAACGTTGTGGATACGCTAGAAAGGTTTGATCGCGGAAGCAGGGAGTCCAGCCAGGAGCGAGTTGCAGTAGTCGAGGCGGGAGATGACGAGCGCTTGGACAAAGAGCTGAGCTGCTTTGCTAGTGAGGAAGGGCCGGATCCTGCGGATGTTGTAGAGAGTATATCTATAGGATCGGGCCACCGTGGAGATGTTCGCGGTGCAGCATAGCTGATTGTCCAGTACCACACAAAGGTTCCTCACGGTTTGTGATGGAGATATCGCAATGTCCTCAACAGTGACCAATAACTCAATATGAGGGCAGTCTTTCCCTGGCACAAGGAGGAGCTAAGTCTTGTCGAGGTTAAGGCTCAGCTAATGGGCAGTCTTCCAAGTGCTGATGTCTGCCAGACATTCTGAGATGCGTGATGCTATCAGGATGCTGTCAGAGGAGGGGAAAGAGAGGAATAGTTGAGTGTCGTCAGCGTAGCAGTGATAGAAGAAACCGTGTGAGTCAGCAATGTCGAGTTCAGCAAGAGTGGCGAGGAGGATCTGTTGGTCCACGGTGTCACCGCCGCGGACAGGTCGAGGAGAATGAGAACCGATGAGAGGCAGCGACTCTGTCACTGCGAGGAGAGCCGTCTCAGTGGAGTGTGCAGTCTTGAGGCCTGACTGATGAGGGTCAAGCAGGTTGTTTTGTGATAGATAGGAGGACAGTTGGTTAGAGATGGCACGTTCCAGAGTTTTAGAACGGAATGAAAGAAGAGATACCGGTCTGTAGCTCCAGATGTCATCTTGCATGTTGTTTGAATCAATGTATTTGCATTGTGTAATCATCTGTGCAGTTATGTTATGAAACTGATGATGTTCTCTCAATAAAAACGTTGATTTGAGTGATCCAGGGATGACATTTCTTCTTGTTCTTTGGGAAGGACTAGGCCGCCATTTTTGGGGGGGCAACCAAGAAGGACCTTTCTGTCTCCAAGACGGTCTTCTACACCACATTCCATCCACATTGATGAACTAGGTGTCGCGGGCCACATTTCAGAGAGGCTCTGTCTCCGTTTTGGCAAACTTTGTTTCTGCAAGGGCTACAAATTCATTCCTGGGAAATGTGTGTATGAATTTTGGCATCTCTAGGCATGTCGAAAGGGCAAGAAAATGGGAGTGACCTCCAACATTAGTAACTGGGGACTGTTCTGGCCTCTAGTGGCCACTATGACCTTGTTTTCATGTTTTTGGTTTGTGATCTTGTGTCCTGTGTTTTGAGGTGCCATGTGCTGCAGTTTCCCCGCCCCTCGTTATGTGTGTTCAGCCATTTTGTGATTGCCACCTGAAGTTCATCTTTGTCTGTCATGTGATCAATTAGTGTGTGTATTTAAACCTGGTTTTCTGTTACTGCTGTACTGAGTCTTTGTCAAACTGCCGTGGTGAGTACTGCTGAGAACTTTGTCATTTTTTGGCGTATTACCTTTTGTGGATTCTTTGCTTTGGACTTGTATTGAAGATTTCTGTTTGCTGTGCCTTTTGCCTACTTGGATTTTTCCTGCTTTCCTGCTGGATTTGTTCATTTTGGATTTTGGATTACTGTCTCTTGCCCTGCCTAAGTTGGATTGTACTTTGTTTTGACCTTTTGTCTGGATCTTCTGAGCTTTTGGATTACTTCATTAAAGCTGAACTTTTTACGTTACCTCTGCATCTGAGTCCTATCCTTAGCACAGTGGTTAGCTAACTGCCCTAGCAATCCAGTGACCCGGGTTCGATTCCTGATCCCGGCATAACAAAAGAACCATGCAGCACAAGCTAACCGACTTGGAATCCGGTTCCCGAAGAAACTATATAAGAATCTTTGGAGTTTCGGAGGGGGAAGAAGAACCCGATTACACCGTTTATTGAGAAACTCCTCAGAAGCCAATTGCCACTACCACAGGACTTGGCCTTGAAAATACAGCAGGCTCATCGGTCTCTGGCGCAAAAACGCCGACCCGAAGCTCCCTGAGACCTATCATCATCAACTTCCAGGAGTTTACAACTAAAGAGCTGGTGCTGAGAGAAGCCTGGAAGAAGGGAAGAATGCAGCTTGGAAACAAGTCTCTCTATTGCGATCATGATTATGCGGTTGAGATCGTCAGGAAGAGAAGGGGATTCGTTTCCAAACACCGTACACAGCCATGCGGATTCACTGGGACACGGGGGGCTGGGTCTACAGCAGCGCACAGGAGGCACGGCGTGAGATGAAGAGACGCAGGTTCCCGGTGGAGGAGTCAATGGCTGCTGATGAGGAGGAGAGCGGCTTGGCTAAATGGTTGCGCGAGCTGCTAAGATGGCAGCGGGCAGCAGGTCGCCGTGAGGGAGAGCCAGCTCTGGGCCGGAGAGCGAAGGGATAAACTCCAAGGGTTCCAGAGAGGAGACACGGAGTAAAGATAAATGAGAGCATATCTGACGAGCTGGTATAATTGTTATAATATTTAATGACTCTAAAATGACTGATAGTATTGCATTTTGGCCTCGCGCTGTTCACTAAAATATGTCTGGGAGAGGCGGGTTCATTTCTCGTATTGGTCACGTTATGTTGGACTCATAGGATGGTAGAGTTATTGTTTTTAGACTCGCCAGCCACCCTGAACATAGGGCCCTCTCTTATTGAGAGGCTTCACCCCCGACCCACCAACGGGGTCGCAGATGAGGAGGACCTCCCTTGGAGGTCCGTTCATTTATATGTTCAATCGTGTTTGGTTTGTGTTCAGATTTTGCTTTGGGGGTTCACTACTCTGTTACTCACATCTTGGAAAACAAATGGCAGGGTCACATAATTTGAGAATTGCCTCCTTAAATGTAAATGGTCTCAGTAACCCAGTTAAGAGGAGCAGGGTACTTGCAAAAATAAAAAAGGATAAGACACAAGTAATGTTTTTTGTCCAATTCATTTTTCAGTTCTTGTAAAAATAGCCGGAAAAGAGTCGCTACTCTAATATCAAACTCTCTTAATTTCAGGTTGACCCAACCATCCTGTGGGACACGGTTAAAGCAATAATGAGAGGGAGACTCATTTCTAAAACAGAATATTTAAAGAAGTTCAGGAGGTCAGAATACGATGATTTAGAGAAAGAATTGATGAAATTGGAGAAACAACAAACAAAAGATGAGAATAAAGGATTAATAAAATAGATAAAGGAAATTAAAAAACAAGTATAAAATATAGTGAATGATGAATCAGAAAAGAAACTGAGATTCACAAAGCAAACCTTTTATGAGTCTGGTCCGAAGGCAACTAAGATTTTGGCAAGGCACCTCAGGGGCCAACAAATTAAAAATGTGATACATAAGATCAGAGACCCTCTAACAAATAAAACAACATGCGAACCAGAAGAAATTCAGAGATTTTTCAAAAAAGACTATGAGACTTTATACTCTCAGCCTGAGACACCCGAGGAGGACAGTATAAAGCAATTTTTAGCAACATTAGGCCTTCCCTCTATAGGAAAAATACAAAATGATAAATTAACCTCTCCCATTACAAAATAAAAACTTGATAAAGCTATAAGTAGATTGAAAACCAATAAAAGCCCTTGGAGTGACGGCTTTCCGAACGAATTGTACAAGAAATTTAAAGAAGAACTCTGCCCTATATTATTGGAATCATTTAATTGGACACTCGAAAAGGCTGTTTCCCCGCCTTCATGGAAAGAGGCGGTGATATCAGTAATTCCCAAAGAAGGTAAACATAAGGAGTACTGCGAGTCCTATCGCCCAATTTCTATTTTGAATGTAGATTACACATTTTTTACATCCATTATCTCGAGAAGAATTTTTTTTGCCCGATTTGATACACGAAGACCAGAAAGGGTTTATAAAGGGCCGACAAACACAGGACAACATTAGGCGAACTTTTCACATTATAACTATCCTATTCTATCCTATCCTATCCTATTCTATTATGACCTGAGAACAGGTCAATAAACAACAAATAAGTGGTACTTATTTAAGGTACTTACAATTGAGACATTTTTATGGCACAGAAATTAAAAAAAGGAATATCAATAGATGGTAATGAAGTGATTGGAGTGCTGCCAGGTTCATATAAACAAACATCCTCAAAAATTGTTTCTAAACTGTGCAGGTGTTTACAAAAAAGAAATGGGAGGAGTACACTATATGTAAAAACGAAGTGGGTATTGGAATTGAACACTGTACTGTCGGTGAGTGATTGACATTCCATACTGAAAACCCAACACACTTCGACTAGCTCCAAAAGATGGAGGGAATTCAGATGGAAAAACTTTATCTGTTTTTTCATTACACCACACATTAAAAATAAACAATTGGATAGACAGCAGCACCGTTGGAGACAATGTGAACAATAAAACGCCAATCACTCACATATTTTCTGGTCAAATGTAAAAGTTCAAACATTTTGGATCAGTGTTATTCCGATTCTGGAGGAGATATTAAGATTTAAGATTGCCAGTGACCCCCGGATTATGTACCTGGGTTTGATTCCGGACGGTATAATTGGAAAAGAAGACACCTATCTTTTTAAAATCTTGATAGTTGCGGTTAAAAAGGCCATCACAAGGAACTGGTTGAAACTTGACCCTCCTGGACTGGGTCAGTGGATGGACATTGTAGAAGAAATATATTCCATGGAAAAACTGACCTACTGCCTGGGGACTAAAGCAGAGTTCTTTGAACACCATTGGGAAAGATGGACTGCATATAAGAAAAAGGATGCAAGCTTTTTAATGGACTGAGAAAGGAGAAAAGGAGTAAAAAATTGTATTGAAGGTTTTCAGTGTGGAGTAGTGTCACCCCGTGTTGTTCTTGTTTTTATTGTATATTTGTTTTATTGTATATTTGGGCTTGTCTGTCTGTTTATGTTGTTGTCTTCTATGTATTTTTGCAACTTGATTGAAAAATAAAGAGTAAAAGATACCTACTAGTCACCTACTAATTGCATCACTTATTTTAGGGCTAGAGACTCTAAATTGTTAGTTGTAGTAGATCTTAATGCCCTGATTCTTAAAGAAGAGACCAGACATCTTTGTCTTACTATTAAGTCATTCTGTGCCCCTATGCATGGTGTGTTTTTTTTTATCTTCTGATGACCTCTTGGTGTGGGATTGCATCAGTTCTTGTCGGGTTAGAGCCACCAAATGGATATTCATGCATTATCTTGAGGCCCTCTTTCAAACAAAGTAGACCCCAGGTCTCTAGCTCGCTGCCAAGTGTCTCTGACCCCTAGGTCACCTGCTAATTAATTCACTTACTGTCGAGCTACGAACGCAGTGCTGATCATTTTGGTAGTCTTTAATGCCCTCTTTCCTAGAAAACAGACCCCAGGTCTTGAGCTTGGTTCCAAGTTTCCTAGACCCCGAGGTAACATGCTAATTGCATCACTTCCTGTAGGGCTTTGACCCCCATGTTGATAATTGTAGCAGTCTTTTGAATGTTTTATTTTATTGATTGCATTTACGCATTTAAAACCTTAAAAGTGGTATACATTTGTCATAAATAACTTGTTATACAAAATGTGTATGCAAAAAAATCTTTGGAATGGACTTTTTGGCTCATATGGGTCTTTTGGGTTGTATTGAGCAGCAACCTATTGAGATCAAGTGTGGAGGTTATCTAAGATCACCACTTCGATTTATGTTCAGGATAAAGAGAAGGAATAGCAGACCCCTGAAAACTATGAAATTACAGGTGACAATTATATTCCCCCTTTAAATATACATGTAGGCTAATTATTGTCTGCAGATATTTCTTGGCCCTGACTAAATCTAAAATGAGTACATACTTTATTAATCTTCTCAGGTCTTTAGAATGCTTAGCTTCTATTCCGAATTAAATTGTCTATCAAATGCCAGGCTTTCTTGTCAATTTCATCAGCTGCCAAGAGCAAGTTCCGGATTGGCTTTCAACTTCTGTATCCTTCTGTATGTCTTTCCTAATGTTGGCAGGATACACTGTTAGATGTGTATCCTATAACAACGAAGTTCATTCTTATTGGACAGCACACTGTGCATGTAGATCTTATGTGTTTACATTTGACAGATTCAGATTGATGAAGCTGGCAGAACATCACACTCTTCCAGGATTTTGGACTTTCAGGTATTTTAGGTCTCGGAAATCTGTAATGTTAACACATTAATGAGCACACAGTTTACCAAAGATGAATTCCTAAAAGTCTTGTGGAACTGCTTTAAAAAGTGATGAGTAAAAGTCATCAATAAAAGTATTATTAGTAGTATTCTGTTCTTCCCTGTAGTAGAAGGGGGGTAAGGTCTAACAAGAAGTCAAGAATAGGCCTTAATCACCTCGTGGCCATATTGGTTAGTTGGGTGGGTCAAAATGCCCTGTTACATTTCTTGAGTCCCAAAGTCTGAGCATAGCCCTGGTGAAGACCATCAGTTGAAATATAACTCTAACGTTATTTTGTTTGTGCAACAATATTTGTCTTCCATTATTGTTTTTTTATACAACTCCAACCAAAGCCCTGTAGACAGTTTTTATGGTCTTTCAGATAACAGAGAAACACTCCTTTGTACATCAGCATGGTTGGGGATGGAACAGGGCTCCTTTATTTCAAATTGACATGACTTGATATTGTTTCACTTTGTAGTCTCTGAACAACGTGTTATATTTGTTATTAGAATCACAAAGGCTTTACAATAACGGTAAATTCAACAACGGGACAAAAGGTTGTTGCAGTCTAAGCATATTCATTGCTTTACATTCTTTTTTAACTCTAGATTAGATAATACACAATGGGAATGCAGTCCCATGGCACTGATGTTAACTTAATCCAGCCCACATCGTTTTTACAGAGCAAGGTCAATAATCAGGTTAGAGATGAAGCAAATATACTTTATTAATTACTGTGACTAATAACAAATATATAATAGGTGTCACTAGTTTCAAGGCCCAACCTCTTGGCCAAGCCCATGGACAAAACCAGTGGATAAAATCATTGAAAGGAAACACTGTTCTACATTTGATCACATATTGTCACCTATCAAGCACGGTTCCATTCCCTGGTCTGACCGGATTTCCTTTCAATTGGCAATATTTGACTGGCTTTTTACAAGATGGGTCAACTATCGAGATGGGTGAAGGGGGTCATGCTATGCCTTACGATTTCTTCAATTCCAGGTGAGAATTTGTTTAAAATATTTAATAATGAAGTTGGTACAGAACAATTGATGATGATCAAATTACATTCCATCCTAGCAATGGGAAAACATTGACTCTATGTTGGGTAGGCAAAGGTTTTCTCCTATTCATGTAAAGTGTCTTCAGACTGTAACCTTGTAACAATTGACCCTTTTTACAGAGATAAACAGTATTCTCTCATAAAGCCATAGTTTAGTCATCGTAGGACAAACACTGGAGTCGCTCATAATAACTAATTATGGGTCTGCTCCTTTTATGGACCAGGGCACGGGGCAGTAGACCAAACTAGTGAAGATAAGTCTACTACCCGTGTCCTGGTTCATAAAAGGAGCAGAACCATAAAGAGTGCTATGAGGGACACCTGGGTTTGTCCTACGATGACGCCTCTGGGAAAAGGGTTTATTGGTTCTTGTAAAAATGTGCTCCCATGGAATGTATTGTGTTGAAAAAACTAAGAGAAACCTCACTCATGTGGAAATGTAACTACATTCTATAATATGATAATATCTCACACTCAAACCCATCAGGTTCATCTGCAACTACTACTGTGGCTTTGGCGATCGAGATCACCAGTGTGGCCTTCAATGCCTCCCTGCTGAATACTGGATCAGAGTTCTCCAAGATGTTAGATGCAGAAGTGGCGACTCTGGTAAAGCCACCAACACCAACAACACCACAGTTCTTAGATATCAGGACAACAAATAAACTAACTCATCCATTTTGTATTAAAAAAAAAAAGATCCTCAGTAGATAAAGTAAATACAAAGTCCAGAATTTTTTGAGAGCTATTGTGTGATATTGGACATTTATAAGGGGGTACATTGGAAACAGAATGGTTTGAACTAGTTTACATATTTTCACATTTTTGTCACAAACGACAAGGTAGCTGAATTTAATCAAAGCAACTATTGGTGCGTCTTACAGCTTGACGGCATTTACAACTGTAAAGATGCTACCCAATGCCCAACAGCGGCGTTCTACGGAGGTGTTAAATGCGTAACCTACAGGTATTGTCACCTTAAATTAATATGTTTTTGTCTGGCTACCCTGGGAATGCTGGATTTGTGTTTTGCTTTGGTTTTATGTTGTTATTTAAAATTTAGAGACAAAACATATACAAGCATTACGTCGATAACTGCCAATTGGAATTTCATTATCAGCAAATATTTTTAGTTGTATTAATTATTGTTATACTTCACAGCCCTGGACCACTGATAGCTAACGCGTCTATCATCTTTGAAACGTCTTTCATCAACGGAGCTATTGCCCGTGTATTATTTATGAAGAATATCGCAACAGCCCTACTCCAAACGAAACTCGATGTGAACGTGGAGTACACAAGCAGTACGACCTTTATTTTGACACATTAAGTTTGTCAACATCCATATATTTTGCAAAGCACTACAGTTGTATACGTGTTCAGTGTTTAATTACATTCTCACTTCTTTCTATTGTTTCTCAAGACTCGACTCCGATCATATTAGATGACGCTGAAGCTGTGTGCAAAAAATCCACTACAACTCCTGTGCCTACTACAACCCCTGTGCCTACTACAACCCCTGTGCCTACTACAACCCCTGTACCTACTACAACCCCTGTGCCTACTACAACCCCTGAGACTACTGCGACCCCTGAGACTACTGCGACCCCTGCGCCTCCATCAACCCTTGAACTTCCTACAAGCCCTGAGCCTGCTTCAACCGATGACCTTACAACCCCTGCGAGTACAACCCCTCTGCCTACTTCAAACCCTGAGACCACTAGAACTCCTGAGCCTACCGAGACCCCTGACCCTACAGTGACCTCTGACCCGGCCAATGGTGGAGGAATATCTGGCCCTTCCAGTGGTGGAGGAAACCGTGATGATAGAAATTGGGTGCCCGGATGGGGCATTGCCCTCCTGGTGTTGGCTTCACTCATCCTGTTGCTTCTCATCATCCTTTTCATCCTTTTGGTTAGTAATCCAGAAAGGTTTAACTTATTTATTTTTCATTTTGGTATTCTAGTATGTTCTTATGTCCTGGTTATGTCTGGTCATCCAGCCTTAGGCGAGAAAGCA